>JAMKCH010083606.1:0-10453 GCA_023653785.1 Ophioderma brevispina
CAATTTCAGTCTATGGAATCTGAAATTAAAAATAATAGTAGTGTAGTTATTTATTGACACATACCATAGGTATAGTCAAAACAACACGCGAATTCAAATAATTAGGTAACTAACAACTACATATACAATGATATAAAGCTAAAAAATATCAATAAACAAAGGATTAAAAGTAATCTATGTAAATTAAATTATATCACAACGAACTGTATAAGCTTTTGAAAAAAAATGTAACAACGCAATGAAGCATGTAATTATCATGTTGCCCTCGTCGAAGTTAAAAATAGTGAATCCAAAGTTTCTGAGATATTTGGTAACATATCCTGAAGAAGATCATTATACAATTTATTAGAAAGTGAAATAAGAAGATCATTCGTCTTCGACCTCGTGTTTGTCACTAACTTGGTAAATTCTATTTTTATGGGGGAATTTTTGGGATTGAATAACGACCTTTTCTTTCATAAGACAGTGTGCACTATTATTCTAGTGAACGAAGATACTTCGGTGAAAGAGTTCAAATGTCTTTTTTTTTTTTTTTTTTTTGGGCCTAAATCCAAATTGGTGAGGTGTGAGAATATTGTGATGATTTATAAAGTTAAAAATACGTGTGTAAAACACCTTTTCCAAGAGTTTTGAAATTAAAAAGTAATCTATGTAAATTAAATTATATCACAACGAACTGTATAAGCTTTTGAAAAAAAATGTAACAACGCAATGAAGCATGTAATTATCATGTTGCCCTCGTCGAAGTTAAAAATAGTGAATCCAAAGTTTCTGAGATATTTGGTAACATATCCTGAAGAAGATCATTATACAATTTATTAGAAAGTGAAATAAGAAGATCATTCGTCTTCGACCTCGTGTTTGTCACTAACTTGGTAAATTCTATTTTTATGGGGGAATTTTTGGGATTGAATAACGACCTTTTCTTTCATAAGACAGTGTGCACTATTATTCTAGTGAACGAAGATACTTCGGTGAAAGAGTTCAAATGTCTTTATTAAATGATAGTGGTGCAAGACACGACCTGCTCGATTTGGGATTTTCAAACGGTAATTATGGAATTCGTACGTGCTTTTCTACGATAGTCTCGGTCCCTTGCAAAATCACCTCTTAAACCTTTGTTCTATTATTATCAATCTTAGTAATATCATTATAATTTTTGGAATAAATTATTGACTTTAAAATCCGTCGGGGTGCATTAACCCTGCTGTAAAATAGTGTAATTTCTAATAACGGTCATTTAGATTTATATAAATTTATGTAAGAACATCCTCCTACCGTTAAGTCTTTGAAAAAGAATATCACTCGGGTTAGGTTAGCATCTACCACCCCCCCCCCATGTTTTAAACCTACAATATGTACGGAGTTTAGATGTGTTATTTGTAATACCTGAGAAGCAATCTGAATTTAATAGATAGACTGAGGATTTGTAAGACTAAGAGTTTCACTAATTATTGTAGATTTGCAAATGTTGGGTTTCTCTCAAGCCTGTTCTTTATCAATTAGTATACAAACACTAAAAATACCATTTGACCAAGTAAAGTAATTACGTAAATAAAGTTATTACTAGAAATGCGCCTGTAATGGTTACCAACGATGTTGAACCCAACATACAATCATTATCTAACTTCAACCAATACCATAGATAAACTCAACATAAATAATAATGAGTTAAATTCCTAATTCGCTTCTGACAGCATGATTTGAGCTAGGCCTTTCTACGGTGCACACAAAGAATTAACTATTTTTATAACAACCTTTAATGTCTGACCACAATTTTTATCACGAATTGTATGGAAATTATCAGGCTTCAGACAATTAAAAAATATTCCATTTTAGTGTTCAATTTTATGACCCCTATTAATTTATTTTTATGTCAAAAATCATAAACATGCGTGCATGAGAAGGCTAACAAAGCTTTTTTCAAGATAAGGGAGAATTTATATAATTGCTCTGTTAAATGTAGTATGAAACTGTTTAATTCTCTCATACAGCCTATCTTATATGCTATGTTATGGTTGTGAAGTATGGGCTCCTTTTTGCTCAAAGGTCTTAAAAATGATAAGTTTATTGATATTTGCGATAAATTAATTTCAGAAAATTTACACATTCAAAACTTGTAAACTCATTTTCATGAGTACATCGAAAGTCTACAATGCAGTCAGAGCAGAGATGGTTAGTTTACGCTTTTGTTGAATTTTATTATTGTCTCTTAAATATTGGTGGAAATTAATAATGATGAGTAAAGGTTCTACATCTTTAGCTGTTCATCATAAATCGATAACAGATATAAATGGTATAATATCTTAGTTGGGTCAAACCCATTTGTAATCTCTGGTTAATCATGAAACTTGGCACAAGCCTACATTTTTCGTAGGTCTGTGATAAATTGCTAAGCAGCTAGTTCTGCATGCCTGTAAGTATAAACAAAAGAATTATAGTCTTGTGAACCAGCCTGAGTGTTCAATTAAAGTAAGAACGCATTGTCTATTTAAAACATTCTTTTGAATGCGAAAGCGAAAACACGTACATGTATGTTCACATGTTTAGCCGTAGTAAAAGGTCCACATAGTAAACTTTAGATTAGTGCTCACAATCCTCTGATTGATGAAAACTGGCGTTAGGTTACACCTCGGCATACCACAAAGAAAAAAAAAAGCTGTTTCTAAAGCGATCTTAATGCAAATTGAACGATGAATACCACTTATCAGGCATGTAAAGCGTATGAACTTTAAGAAATGCTGGGGAATTCGCGTCTAATATTTGATAAGTTACATTTTAATTTCACAAACAGAGTGACCATGATATTTTTATTTCTATATGGTCCTAAAGAGTATGTGCGTATTACAAATCGTGTCTGTACTATATTAATGCAGCTTTTAATATTCGTAATGATATGATAACATATCTTTATTCCGTTTGTTAACTATCTAACTATATTGTTATTTTTGCATTTTTACACCTTGCGGATTGCGACAGTTAATATTTTTGTTTTAGTCTATGTACTCGATACTTCCTCTTTTAAATGTATGTGTACTGTGTGTTGTTGTTATAATTGTATTATAATATGGGTGAACACCACTAAATTGACCTTGGTCATCTACAACTGTAAACTGTATTCGTCATGTATCAACACATGAACATAGGAAGTTCAACGGGAACATTATCCAGTGGAAATCCTTGTATGCGCCATTCGCTTGTTGTATACATGATGCAATCCTGTGTGATGAATCACGTCCCTAGTATGTATTAAAATTGCAGTATATGCAGTGTTATATATGGAATCGCCATAATTGGTATCTGCAGCTGCCCTAGTTTTTATTTGGATATTTTAAAATTTATAGTCCTATAAATGCGTGCCACCGGTAATGTACTGGACTCAGGTTAATGTTGACATATTATACTGTTAAGCATTAACAAATTATTTGATTTATTTGACACGCATGTGTCATTTCAAAGGACGTGAGATAAGTGATCTTCCTAAAGTTATGTAACACATCGTATCACGAATACAGGTCGTGAAACCTTTGCGTGTAAAATGCATAAACAATTGCCAATACCATTCAGTCCGGGGTTTCAGTGAGGCAGGGTGTGAGTCTCGTGTTAGCTCTGTAGCAGCAACATGCTAATGCTATAATCTAACTAGGAGTGTTAAATTATATCGTTTTCACTTGCAAGGCTATCATAGTGCAGAAAAAATCCAGCGATACAGCATAATCTCAGGAAACCATGCGGCTGCAAAATTTCTTGCCAAAGATAGCAGAGCGTCGAGCTTTGTCGCCGTTCGTCCGCAATGTCAACATCGACCAATGAGCTATGGGTCTAATCCATGGAGCGCTCAATACTGGACATGTCATCAGTTTGAAAACTTTCTCCAAGGTTACTGTTAGAGTACCAGGTGCTAAGGAATGATTTTCTAGTATAGGCTGCTGGGATTGGACCTTTCGACCCAATTGCAGGAATTAAGTGACTGCATGCAGAGTGGTGGTCAAGATAGTCTGCCGACTGGACGTGGGTGAAAAAGAAAGGACTTTCGAAACTCAGCCAGAGACGGGGGGTTTGCTTTGGGGACAATGCATGAAACCTTAGAGGAAATTAATATGCAGAAGTCTTATGTATAGGAAATTCATGTGTACTATACCCATACACCTCCGTAAGTCTAGCAGTGCAGCTCGCTATCCTGATGGTCGTATCATTTTATGTGGTAAAAGAGAATTGGGAGCTTTATTAATGCCAAAACTGCGATTTCACTACCTCTACTAAGCTGTCTACGGGTTGCCCACATACCATGACAGTTGATATGAGTGGTAATATTATCTTAGGAAATGTTGACTATAAGACCATGCCATCCACAATCCTGATGGGTCTTTCAACAGACTCTTCCACACCGATTCCAGCCCTCTAGTCTAGCGCTTACATCAAAATAAGCCATCGTAGTATCGTGTTTGTGATGGTGGCACCGTGAAGATTTCTGGATTATCTCCACCACCACATCCAGAAGAAACTATCGGCACAAAGTCTATTAGACCTCCTTCGCTCTCTTTGCGCCGTGGACATGTACAGGCATTGTATGCAGGTGGGAGAAGGGGGAGAGAAGTTTGTGGGGACTGGGGACAAGGGGCTGCGTTATAGATATACAGCAGTAATGGGGGAATATCTAAGCGGCGTTGTGAGGAAGGAATGCGCGATTCCACAAGATATTGCAGTATCGGCGAATGGAGAAGAACTGCAAATATTTGAAACAGGATGTCAGCGTCTATCGTAAGACCATCAACAGTCCTAGTGTAAAGGACTTTAGTTTAGATAAGTAGAATGTAAACAAGGTAAATTAGGGGCTATTCGGGATGGCATGCGATGATAAGTTTATCATTGATAGCGCTGTTTGGAAAGGCTTTTGGATGTCAACTCTGGAGTTTGGACGAGTACTGCTAAAAATAGAGCAAAAAATCTATAACCTTTTTATAAAGGCATGGCCATGGTTAATTGAATGACAAACAGGTTAATTCAATTCTCGCGATGAAGATATCAAAATTATACTTTTCAATGTGTTTTAAAACCTGTATACAAGATGACCCGGAAGATTGATATAATAAGGAAAGTCCACGTGGGTTGGTTACCTTTTGTTTCTACAGATTATCTTTCCACCAGTTAGTGTCCCCTACCCTATAAGTATAAAGACCTTTCACTTCAAAGCTGGGTGTTAAAAACTTCAACTGGGGTGTAAACTTTAACACAAGCGGTTTAGTTTCTGGTGTTGGAATTTAGGCATTTGTCACGGCTCGGGTGTGTTTCACAATAATTTGTAGAAATGTAAGAGATAAGCAAGTTACCAATAGATGCAATAAACTAGCAAAAGTCAAACATTGCTTCTAAAAATCAGACTTACAATTACAGGTTGAGTAAAAAATTGACCCGGATTGTGTCCGCCATTTTGAGTTTTTAATCATAGCTATTATAAACATTTTGTATCATCGGAAGCCTGTTAATTATCGTAATTGCTGCAAGATAATTCCAATCGTGTAAGTATAGGCCGAGCTACAGTCTTTGGAATAAGTAGTCGGTTTTCACCCTATGCGGGATTCCCATTTGAATGCCCCGGCTCCCCGAAGAAGGCAATCTGATTCGGACAGTCAGAGAAAAGACCGACTGCTGGATTCAAACGACGTAACTCGGTCTATACATAAACCGTGACTGGAATGATCTTTGCAGCAAAATTATTAAAGATTAAGAACTAAGGCTTTCAGCATGATATCACATATGTTAGATGTTGTTACTGGAAATTCAGAAAATGTGGCGGACAATCATCAGGGTCAAGTTTTTTTTGACTCACCCTGTATTAAATATTAACACCAAAGTTTGGTATAAAATTAACAACATGGTGTGTAAAATTTATTTAACATCATGTGTTGTTAAAGTGTTTGCAGTGTTGGAACAAGGTCATCAACATTGCCGCCTGCCCGCCGACAACGGGTGCAGATATTTATGCAAAACTTGAAGCGCCAGGAGAAATGAAAAAGGCCATGGACTGTTCCGCACTATTGACAATAACATTCAAGAGAAACTGAAGCATTTTATGTCAAATCAAACATTTTAGAACTTTTATTGCGGCGATAACCGTTGTTTAAGTATTACTTGTTTTGCATTAAGCCCTAAGTCCTAAAACTTACAGAGGTTTGAAAATTTAAATTTAAAACTTGGTGCACAGACATCACTGTAAACAGGTTAGCGAGTGGTAAACATTAAAAACATTCTTGCTAATTTTTGCTATCACCAAATTATTGCTTACTGCCGAAAAACTGGGACGCGTTAAAGAGAACCTGTATCAAGGAATAACTTGCCCAATATACGCTCTACGAAATTTGAACACATATGGAAGTGCCTTCATGGAAAATGGAATATTATGCTAGAACAAAAACGAATTAAAATCATTTTGTCTGACCATGCGATATTTGAATGCGGCGCAATTTACATGGGATATGTCTGTGTTATGCGATACGAACGGCACGGTAGCGTCATGCATCTTCAAACATGATGCTTTCCGATGATGTGTATTTCTATGGCAGTGTATGACCAAACGTGCCGGAGTTTATCGCAGAGCACGTTATACACTAGCGCGATTTTTAAATAGGCACATGGTCAGACTAGATGGTTTTAATTCAGTGTTTAGGGTATTATACTTCCGTTTTTCTATGAAACACTCGGATATGTGGTCAATAATTATTTTCAGGTATATTGTTTAATATTGTTCGTTGTAAGGGTTTCCTTTAATGAACACCATTGGTGTGAAAGACACTATCAGTGATTTGATCGAATGGTCAAAATATTTCAAATTTGCAGAAGGTAGTAGCTTAAAAGTGAAGGATAAGTCTGTAGAATTCACACAATTTCCAACTGAAATGGAAGAAAAGTGAGTAGAAAACAGCATTTTTTCCAACATGAATCTCTATTCAATTAGGGTTGCAGTAAGGGTGTCCGTACGGAAAGTAATCACTAAAATATCCGATTTTGTCCTTAGGGGTGCCTTTGGTCTCATCATTGTAGGCCTGGTAGGAGGATACTGTTAATGGTTCAAACATGGCAAAAAATCAGATTGTATGATTTTTTTTTTATTTTCTGAATTTAGGGCACATTTTTCACTGATGTTGCCTTAATCAAAGGGGAGCTCGCACACACTGGTTGTTAGATTTCCAATTCCGGTTTTAAACGCCCACCCGGAATCATAGGGGACCGCAGCCGCACCCACTGGTGTTAGAGTTACCACCATTCCGGGATTATAATACCAAGGATTGTAGGTTAATAACACAAACTTTGATTCAATGTCATGATAATACAATGGTTGTGTTGTAATGTTGGTTGTTAAATATTTGTTAACACTACCGGTGCTAAATTTACTACTAATGTGTTAATTTAACACTCTCCTGGGATCAATACGTGGCTGCACCCTCTGGTGTTAATTAACACAAACTTTGGTTTTAAATGATATTTAACGTTTGAGATTGAATAGAAAAGTTGATTTTGTTATTGTTTGCTTCTGTTATTAACTGCTTACTGATAGGTCGATTCGCGTTGATACGTTCGTCCCCTGGACGTTTTGGACTATTTCATTAAGTCGGAGAGGTGGGAGCAACTAGCTCTACCATGGAGAAATGAAAAGATATCAAATGCACGGTGCACACCGGATTGATTATGGGAGGGGACACTACAGGCCAATATAACTTACTCTCCGCCACTGAATACCAATTCATTCATGTATGGGAAAACGCACTCATAATGGATTTCAGGGTCTGCGAAAATGCCTCAAAATAAACATGATTAACAGGAGTCCATGCGCCTCATTGAATTTCACCTTCGGAAAGAAATTGTTACGGGGTCAATTCAGATGAACGAAGTATATAATTCATAACAGATAACAAACAGATAATTAAAATTGTGCTAGCAACACAGAGCGGTGTTAAATCCTAAATTTCAACACCAGAAAATAAACCACCGAAAAGCTTGACACCGACTTGATGTTACATGTTAACAACCCAGTGTGTGCAGTGTGTGCACAGTGTACTAAAATAATACTCTAACCATGTATTTGAAACACATCTTTGCTATTCACTTCTAAACACCTCTTAGTAATGCCAGGGGAAATTACGCAATGCACGACTAAAAAACTCTTAATCGCCCCACTGCATCCAGAAATAACCATGGCTACCAGCGGAATACGGAGCTAATTAGGGGATTTTATGGCATGCCATTGCCACTCTAAATGAACTGATGCAAATAAGGTTTCAGAGAGACTTCGTCTAATTTCTTAGAGTAAAACGGAGGGACAAATTAACATTCTGATGTAAAATTGTATCTATTAAGATTATACAGGGTGAGTCAAAAAACATTGACCCTGATTGTGTCCGCAACTTTGATTTGTCAATAAGAATATATCTATACATATTGGTATCTGCTGAACGCTATTGACAATATCTTTACTTGCTGCAAAGGATCATCCAATCGGTTATAGTAAAGGCGAGCTAAGGTCTTCGAATTCAATAATCTGCAGTGAATAACTAGCTGATTTCTTCTGGACCACGGATTTCCTTCGTTGAACGCCGTTCATTTCAATGTGGATACGTGGACAGGACGCAGAAACCCGACTACTGATTAAACGAATTGTATGTCGGTCTATACTAACCGATTATTCAATGGAAACGATCTTTGCAGTAAATTAAAGATTAATGAACCCAGATTCGATGATACCAATATAGATGGTAGATAGAGATACTTAAAAATTCCAAAATGGCGGACCACAATCAGGGTCAAGGTTTTTTTATTCCACCCTGTATTTAAATGTAGTGTGATTTAAGTTTTAAATCGAAAACTTTAGATTTGCCCCCTGATATCAATCCAAATTAGATTATATTTTTTAATCAAAGGATAATTTTGGAGTACGCTCTGCAAACGAAAGATATGAATTTAAGGAAATATTTATAACCCCATGGAGTAATGCAAAATAAACCATTTAGAGTAGTTATTTTCTAGCAGCATTATATTAATTATTAATGAGTATTCACAAAATAGCTTGCAATCTGCTTTTATCTCCGTATTTTGGGCTTATATAACGATATTGCCGTATTTCTTGCTAAAAGAGTGTCTACATGTCAACTTTGAAAAGAGTGAAATTTCACACTTTCGAAGAAAACTTTTTGGGTTAAATTTTCTCTTAATAATCATCATTTTGTACAGTGAATAGGCTTGACTAAAAATATGCTTCGAAATTCCACGACAAAGCTATTGTATAGAGAATGTAGATTAAGATTAAGACAATGACAATGAAAGGCTTATGTCAGTATGGTGATTAGGCCATGAAGGTGATTTTGAAAGGGAATACGATGTTGCGGTGGATTCCTCTCAATTCCAATTTCTTTCCTTCCGGAAGCGAAGTAATTACTGTTGTTGTTGCAATTGCTGGGGATAATAGTATTGTAAGATTTCCTCATTGTTAATTACACTTTTAAACACTTAACGGCATAACGGGAGTTCCTAGGAACCTTTTGTATTTTTCGGCGCGGCGTTTTTTTAACGCTGTCAATATATTTGGTTTACATTTTTTTTTATATTTGTCTAACTTTTAGTTGCGCTTGCATTGGCGCAAAAAAAATCAATCCATCGCGATATTTTTGCGTAATTAGCATGGGTCCCTATGAGCTCCCCCCCTTAATCCACTAACGGAAGTTCCCATGACAAAAATTAAAATCTTAATAGAGTTACTGTGATTCCTGATTTTCATAATGCATAGGGGCCTAATTTATGACATAAAGTAAAAAAGTCAGATATATCTCAAACTGCTGACAAAATTTGTGCTTTTAGAACCTTGCCATTAAAGCGGTTTCGTCTGATTTTTCTTACGATTTTATTACGTAATATATGCTTTTGTCTTTCTATTTTTAATGTATCTTTGTAAAATCGTTATTTCGGTGTTAATTGATGAGGGTCTTTATAATTTGCATTTTCAGTTGTAACACCTATAATGTATAAAAAAAATGAAGTTTATAATACAAACCAACTGGCATTTGCATATCAGGCTTGACCTATGACTTTTTTTGGTGTCGTGTTCAACGCATCAGTTTCTAAACATGATTGCATAGTTCTTTTCTTTCGCATCAAAAATTAGAAGTACCGGTGTAAGATTCTGAGAACACTGTATAGCCTACATTTTTTTAAAAAAAAGTGCACGATACACACAAAACCCGGTACGTAAACTAATATGATATTGGTATTTTTTGATGTATAAGTGTATGTATGTAATGTATGTATTTGTATCTATGTAGGCCCTATAATGTATGTATGTTTGTGCGTATGTATTACATTTATTGATCACGCAATAGTCGAAGAGGTGTAATGTGTGTAGGTGCATCGTGCACATTTCGAGGAGGGTGGAGTTTTACACACGAAGTCGAGGAGGTTTTCGGTC
>JAMKCH010083607.1:0-14865 GCA_023653785.1 Ophioderma brevispina
TGTCCAAAAATTAAATATATATAAAAGTTTACCAAATAAACCTAGTGGAAACATGTTAAAATAAGGGGGAAAAGTTTGTACAGGGGTAAAATAAAAAGTAGAATTAGTCGAATGAGTTAAATGATGAACCAATTTATGGGCTCTCCTAAGGATTGAAAACAGGTATAGTTTGCCCTATTATGATTATGTTTTAGTACAATAGGCACATAACAGTTCAAGGTCAACTGGGTAAAAATCAGTAGAATGTTCCGATTGTGAACGGACTGGTTGTTGTAAACTGTTCACTTTGTCCCAATTGATAAGTAAATGTTAAATAGATTCTTTGTTTTGAACTTTCTATATAAGAAATTACATGTATGACTAGTGACCTCCCATAGGACCCTATAGCCCCCATTCACCATTTTGCGTTCCAATTATGCACCGAATATTATAGATGGTGCAACCAGTACTTTTTCGGCTCCTGAACCCATTAGACGACAATTTGAAAGCCATTTTTATAACGAAAATTACCCCCATTGGACCTTGAACCTATTTTGAACTCAAAAAGTAACTATGAAATACAACTGCAGATAATGGGCAAACTATACTTTTCATCCTGGAATGTAACAACCACCGCTGCATACTTTTCGACCATTTGATCCTTTTCGTATTTGACCCCTGTATAAAAACCTTTACCCCTTTCCAAAATATAATGTTCTACTCCTTACCTCCTTGCTTTTGATATGTTGTTGTTATAGGTTTTCTCATACAATTCTGAAGGATGTCCTTTTGCAATTAGTTTTGGATTAAGGGATCATTATTCTATTGTGCTGGCGAGAGGGTTTAGTACACTCATATAGCTTTGTTTATGTGGTCAGCCAGTGCTATCTGCCAGTAGAGTAGATAGCAAATATGAGGACATCGTTTCCAATTCTGTTAAGTAACTTCATTACAGTTTTGAAATTCTCTTGAAATTCTCAATGCATGTTCAGGCGATTACAATGGTAACCAACAAAAATGTTATTTTCAAATTTGAGGGAAATGTAGATTTCCCTCCTCGAATGACCCTCCTCCCCATTTAATGCCAAGCATTGTTAAAATAATTGCCAGTTGGGTCCATACTCTTAGTTCACCCCCCCCCCCCACAACAAAACTTGTATTTGACTCAAATGGATGCAATTTTCATTTTTCAGCTAGATCTCTTGTAGGGGTAGATTTTCAGGTCAAGGCACACATCTCTTCTGCAGGGAAAAAATAACGGTTGCGTCTATGCAAATAGTCTGTGCTGGGCAGTGATTTCGTCATGAGCGATTCGCACCAGCAAGTGGTCAACCTTTCTTCTGAAATAACCTACATTTATGGTACTGTCATACAGGGGGAGTAAAAAAAACTTGACCTGATTGTTGTTCCGCCATTTGAATTTTTAAATAACCTAGTGGTATCATCGGAAAGCCTATTTCATTATCTCATTTGCTACAAAGATAATTCCAATGTATAAGGATAGGCTGAGCTAACAGTCTTTAAATAGTCGTTGAATCAAGCCATAGTCAGCTTTTACCCCTACCACGGATTCCCATTTGAATGCACGGTGGCAAACTAAGCAAAGGATTCCCCAGAATGATGAAAGGGTTATGTCCCAGGTGTAGTCAAATAAAGCGGTATCTAAAGGTGTAAAAGCAAGTGATGATGGTAAGTTTATGAAACACCTTTTCACGATTCTGTGTGGATATTATGAATACTGCGATGTTGATAAAGAAATCTTTTGCTTGATTTTTTTTGTTTAAAAGCACTTGTTCACTTTGATTTTGTTTCTTTGTAGGGCAGATTGTGAAAAATATATTGCCATTTTTTTTTTCAGATACCATTTTTGCCCCTGAAAAAACAATTTTTCTCAATGAATGCAGTGAATGAATATGATGTGAGTTCTATTTTGCAACACAGCGGCTTTTATTAGGGTTTCAACAAATAAGCTTGCCAATCATCATCAAATAAGATATTATTTATGTTTGCCTGCTATTTTGTAATTTCAAAATGGCTCGGCAAACTAAACATTACAGGTATGCAAGATAGGTGAACATTAATGGGCGCAAAAAAATTCTTAAATTATCATCATCAAGATAACACAAAAAAAATTTTTTTCGGGCTTATTCACTCAGACCAAGAGCTAGGAGCACAGCCCTTACTGAGCTCCGCTCAGTGGACTGGGGTAACGAAAAGAATATCTCGTCCTTCAGAGGGGACCTGCTGTCAGTCCCATGTATAGGGAGCCATACCTTACCTGTATTCACAGTTTTGAAAAGAGTGGGGTGGTAACTCCTGATTGTCCAATGTAATCCTGGTCAGTTTGACTGACCAGGATTAAGGGATAGTTTGAAACTATTTTTTTGGCGTTTTCTTTGCAATTCCGCATGCGGACTTGCAAATGTCCGCTTTCACTTCCGCATGCGGAAGTGCAAATGTCCGCGTGCAATTCCGCATGCGGGAAGTGCACGGCGGACATTTTACACTCCCGCATATAGCGGAAGTGACAAATTTCGCGTTGCACTTCCGATGGCGGAAACTGTTAATATCAGCGAAGATGCGGAAGTGCAAAGATCCACTGCACTTCCGCATGCAGAACTGCAAATATCCGAGTGGATGAGCGGAAGTACAAATGCCCGCGTGCATGCGGAAGTGCAAGCGGACATTGCATTCCGCATGGTTGCGGAAGTCCATGCGGATATTTGCACTTCCGCGTATATGCGTATATGCGAAAGTGCAAAATGTCCGCGTGCATTTCCGCGTGCACTTCCGCATACACGCGGACATGTGCATTCCGCATGGAGTGGATTGTGGAAATGCACGAAGTATATTCCGGTAAAGTTCGTCAAGTATGTTATATTAGCATGGTATATAGTAATCAATCATTTATTTATCATCAAATTGGCATTTCCAAAGTCACAACAGTGTTGATTTACACATTGTCAACCAACAGTGAGTTTATTGAAATGCTCTAAAAAAAGGGAGATCTGCAAAGTACCCAAAAACCAATATTAAGCAATATTAGGCCTATACAATTCGGCCACAAAGATGGGGCGACCAATAACCGCGACGAAAGACTATACAATTCGCAAACAATGCGGGATCTACCAATTATCGCGACAAAGGGAGTTCTTTTGCAATTAGACAACAAAAGAGAGGTTGCACATTGCCACAAAGGACACGTGTTTTGGTAGGTATAATAAATTATCTTTCAGCGACAAAGAGTGCCGCAAATAGATTGGTCGAATATTGTCAATCATTTCCTGAAAGAGACGTATGAGGAGTCACGTTCAATTAGCGGTCGGTAAACAAAAGCTTACAAGGTTTGCCGGAGTACGAACAACCACGTACGTGCTGTATGTGTTTGTCGACTCTCGGCGAGGGCGCACATTGGATTTACGAGGTGTGTCATACCCACTTTGTACGAGCGCATAGCTCTCTAATCAATCAAATGAACAATTAAAAAAACAAATAAATTTATTTTTCTTCATCACAAAAAACAGCAAACACAATATGATAAATAATTATAATAAAAAACTTTAGTTACAATGGAAAAATTTGGTGTGGAATATTGGGGGCAAATATTTTATATACAGTAAGGATCAGTTCAAGTTTATTTAAAGGATAAAATAATCACATTGGATTGGAAAAGAAAAGATATGATTAAAAGTAGAGGAAGGATGTCATATAGGTATTGTTTTAACAAAAGTAAAGGACACATCGTGATTTGAAACATATTTGTTAAAGTGCAGGAATAGCTTCAAAGTGAAGGATAAGTCTGTAGAATTTCTCATAAGTTACCTTTCCAGCTTACAATTGACAGAAAAGGAAGAAAGAAAAACGGCAGTGTTCCAAGATTACGATTCTCCATTCAATGCGTGTTGTAGTAAGTGTCGTTCTCGGACAATTAATGACTAAAATATCCGATTCTGTCCTTATTAAGGTTGCTTATGGTCTTATCAGTTGCAGGGATGTTGGATACCTGTTACTTGTTACATACGGTGCGAAAATCTGATTTTTGATGATTTTGTCGATTTGCTGATTTAGCAAATCACGATAGTGTTCTTTAATCCAAAAAAAAAAAAAAAAAATTTATGTCTTATAGGAATAATTTGCAGAAAATTGACTAAATTAACGCTTTGCGCGAGAAAAAATTCGACTCGACTGTACGATGTGCAATGTAAATGACTAAATTAACTCTACCGCGAGAAAAATTCGACTCTCGACTGTAAGATGCATTCTAGATGTCTGCTATGCATTTCCGTCATGCGTGAATTCGCCGACCGTGACCCGGTTATATTAGACTGGCTCGATGAGATACAGGCTTGCACTCCGGCACCCCTACGAATGTGATCAAAGAAAATCCACTACAAACGGTTCTTCGAATAAATGCCACACCGTCCTTTTGGACTACCCGTTGTTCCAAAAAGAGAAATGATTTTGTGCATTTTGATATGCCAGGGGGATAAAATAGATTCCCTACATACAAAAAAAGATAATAGGCCCAACAAGCACATTCCGCAAGCAAATGAACAAGTTGTTGCTGTTTTAGTTAACTATTTCTTTAAAGAAGTATAATACTATATATAGAAAAAACGAAACATTTTTAGATTTATAGTTGATAAATTAAAGACCCCTATTCTGTTCTCTCATCCAAAAGTATTTGCTAATTAATAAAATTAAACAAGGTTAGAAAATATGAAACCCCATACCCTGTTTTGAAAACTTTCACTCACAACCTATTTTTATTAACCCTGGTCTTACCAAGCTGTACAACATACAGTTTACGGGGGAGGTAGAAAAAAGCTGGGGCGCTATTAATAATGTAGGAAGGTCGGATCCGGGTTGCAGCCTACATGATAGCTCATGATGGTGTATAGAACCATGCTGTGGAGATGTTTCAAAATTATCATGTTTTTTCCTTGGGTGGCAACGACCCGTTATACCCTATGATTTTTGACGGCTACCGAATGACCGGAAAGGATGAGAAATTATTACCATTCGAAAGATTCAGACATTATAGCGCACCGGCCGGAGAAAAGTTCACTTTTAGACGATGGTTAAACAAAGATCGAACAAAAAAGTGTACGTTCTTATAGATCGGAGCCGCTAAATCGTTTATTGATGGTTATTTAAAGTTTAAACCAAGTTGTTAATTTAAAACACAGGTTGCCGATGAACGGGGGTAATAGCCGTGTTTAAAAAGTTAAACAACTTGAGTATTTGGTTATAACAGCTGGTAGGCCTATTATAGTGGGGTCATGCCCGGATTTATTCGTCAGGAAATTAAGACAATGTTATGGTTACACTGAAAATAGTCACGCACACTGACTTTTTTATTCATTCAAGATTAGTGAAAAGATTTTCCCTGTAAAATTTAGTACTTAATAGATAATTGAAGATCATCGATGTTATACGGAATGTTACTAATTAAATTTCGAATAAGGCTTCATTTTAAAAATTTCGTCAATAGGCCGGAAATATTGGACATAAAATTTACACTACTTTCATGTATTTCAAAATTACAGCCAAATACTGTTATTTTTAACCAGGATTTCTGTACAAATTGCACTGTAACTTTTACAGTGTACAGAATGAGATGATGTAGGTATAGTCGGACTCCGGGATTGGGTGCATATTGCAATTGCGAGTGGTCATCACTTGCACGAGAGGCATAAGCCTCCAATGTTAAAATAGTTTAATACATTTTATACTGTACTAGTTCCAATCAATGACTATGATATTATTTTTTCTTCATGAAGAAGGCAGCAAAAAAACAATATGAAAAAATTATAATATTGCGGGGAAAAATACAGGTAGGATGAAAATAATACATCGGATTGATTGGAAAAGAAAGTGCCTATCTAATATCTAAATTAAAAAAAATCATATTCATATGTATTTTTTAAGCAGGAGGACGAATGTCTATTAGTCTGAAAGACCCTTTTTACCAAAGTAATCAAACCGAATTTGCGGAGAAAATCGACTAAATTAAGTCTGCAGCGAGAAGACTGCTGTTGTACTTTAATTATTAACTGAATCATCGTGTTTTGTATCATGTGTGTATTCTGAATGCAATAAAATAATGAATGAATGCAGTGGCTAAATTTCTCTATTTAATTAGGGGGGTGGGGGTTGATGAAAATTATGAATGAAACAGGGTTTGCTTGAAAAGATCAATTACTAACACAGGTAGCGCGCGAACTCTCGCTAAAAATTTAGCCATCTGATAGAAGCTACATTCGTTAATTAAATGTAATTGTAATTAGAACAAAATGCTGGGCGATTCGGGCACATTCCATGTTTTTATTTAAAACTATTATGGTAAAATATCAGTTGAGGTTATGTCAAAAACACGTGAAGGCATCCAACATGGGGGGTGGGGTTGGGGTATAATGACAGTGTGGTTGTCCTTTTGAACACCCGAAACGGTTCATATTAGTTTTCTGTGAATAAATACTTCCAGTATAAAAGTAAAACATAAAAAAAGATAGATTTTTCGTCGGAGTCGCTGAGAAAACATCGGACACCTTAGAACATTGGCGTCTTTAGGCGTCTGAAGTGTTCCACCCTTCAGAATTCACTCAAGAAAAATTTACAGTGTGTTTTGTCCTAAAGTTTGTCTGTACGTGATGTCTGTATGCCTCCCCTTGTTTTTTTCGTATTTAAGCACATCTCTTGTAAACTTCTCAAAAAAAAAATCTGAATCCGAATTTACGCCCGGAGAACTAGGTAATCGACTTTTGTATTTTTTTTTTTTGTTAAACAATGATTATTGGTTCTAACAGCTGGTAGGCTTATATAGTTTGGGGTCATGTTCGGCTTCTCATTTCGAAGTATTTATAAATGAAACTATGTTATGTTTATATTTAAAGGTGCGTGTTCCGATCGTCTTTGAGACCCCCCAGAAGTATATCGATTTTGATATCAGAGAAAAGGCCGTATTTGTCTCATGTCGTCCTGAAATTTGAGCCTCACTCCATTTCTTCCCCAAGATATAAACAAAAAAAACCCCCGTTTAGTGGTGAAACCATAATATAGCACTGTTATAAATAGGGCTTTGCAAATGCATTATCGCGTCTCTACCATCAAAACAGCAAGCTTCTTTCCCACGGTAATTGATGGGGGTATGTGCAAGTGCCAGGCTTTCATATCAAGAGAGAACACATACACATAAATTCGGAACAAGCACCCCTGTAAATGAAGGATATGAAATTTATAAGAAAATGCGTCTTGATTTGCACCAATTGAAAGTAGTCATGCACACTTATGTTTTGGTATTCCAAGCAGGGAAATCAAAGTTCACCAGAAAAATGTAATATATAATGTTTAATTAGCATTTTCAATTAAAGAGGGCCCATGGTCCGATCGCTACAGCTTCGTCCCCAAGAACTCATATTTTTACCAGAAGTGGTCAAATTGTTGGTATAGAAGAAATTTAAGCTACTTTTTCCCTAATTACCCTGTGTCTTCACTTGCCATTGAATAGCTTAATCCGTAACCCCGCGGATCCGTATCTATAAAAAAGGTGGTGGTGTCATTCGATTGGTACATTAAACCGTGATGAACCGTCAATTAAAAGTCCTGTCCTCTTTCCACATGAAATGAGAATAATGGTTGTAATAAAAAACATTGTGTGTATCTTTGTGAACATTTGCCCTTAGATTAGATTCTAACTTTAATTCTGTATTTAATGGCTGGACTGTTGATTTAAACAGAAATTTCACGCTCTCTACCAAAAATTTATTATGGCGCTTATAAACTGCTACTCAGATGACTAAGAACAGACTCCCGCCCACTTTTTTGCATATATTAAACCCACGATGAATTTCGAAGTTTGGAGGAAAAAATTGATTCCAAAATGATCTTCAGATTTTAGAAAAAAGGTTTGCAAAGACGCTAAGTAGTATTAATGTGTTGTGTGAAAAAATAAATAAAAAGGCTCGCCTGCGGAAGTGCCAATGTCCACTTGCCTTCCGCATGGGGAAGTGCAAAGGAAATGTGCACATCACGCATGCGGATGTGCAAAAATAATGTTGCAATTCCGCCATGAGGAAGTGCAAGAGGAATCTTGCAGTTCCGCATGTACGCGGACATTTGCACTTCAGAAGTGCACGCGGACATTTGCACTTCTGCATCGGAAGTTGCCCAACAGTATTTTGCACATCCGCATGCCGATGTGCAACATTTCCTTGCACTTCCGCATGCGGAAGTGCAAGGGGGGGGCGGGTTCGTTACACTTCCGCATGCGGGAGTGCACGCGGATCTTTCGCACTTCCGATGCAAGCGGATCTTGCACTTCCGCATGCGAAGTGCAAAAGGAAATGTTCCATATCCGCATGCGGAAAGTGCAAGCGGACATTTGCATTCCGCATGCGGAAAGTGCAAGCGGGGATTTGCAGTACCGCATGAGGAAGTGCAAATAAATCGGGCGTTGTAAATACCTGGATAGTTCATATCCCTTACGTCACTACAGGAAAATGACTAGTAGCACCTGACGAGCCCGCAAAAAAGGGAGGTAGCGTTATTTGTATTGTGTAGATCTAGGAGCACTTTTAACGTTACAACACAAGGATTGAGTCCGGCTCCGTGATTATGAACAGAGGCAAAAAATGGCATAGGGATTTAAGGGATATAGATATAGTAGAGTGTTTAATGATTCACTGTTGGTAACCTTTGATTAATTATTTTAATAAATAATTATTTTTATTTTTTTTATTTTTTTTAATACCTTTATTTTTTTTATTAAGTGGTGAAATAATTGTGTCGCATTAGTGCAAGAAAGTTGTTTTTCAATTCTAAAAACTTCAACAAAAACAATTTTTGGTTATCATCTCCAAATTGTCACAGAACTTAATGTGTCAAACGTGTAGGAAAGGAAAAAAAAAAATACAACAATGAGAACAAAAAAATTAAAATTAGGGGAGTGGAGCACGGTTTGAATACAAAGTCAAAATTCGAAACAGAGTTTAAAGATTATTAGTTCATACCAAGAAAACTGCATCGCCGGTACCGAACATAAGTTAAAGTCATTTAACTGGATTTGCAGTGGAGTTGAGATAGGTTGCAGTAGAATTATGTTACAAGGGAGTCAAAGAACTTGACGTGATGTTTTCTGCCACTTGGTTTTTAAATAACATATAACTAACATAGATGGTATCATCGGAAAGCCTATTTCATTAACTTTAATTTGCTGCAAAGATAATTCCAATAGGTTAAATATAGGCCGAGATACAGTCATTTTGAATGATTCTCTAAATGAAGCTATGGTATGTCCATGTTTATGTCAAATAAAGTCGTATCTTAAAGGTGTGAAAGCCAGTGAATAATGGTAAGTTTTATTGGAATATTTTTTCAAGATGTGGCACATTTTCGTCTACAAATATGGACATACTTAAAAATCCGAAAGGTGTCACGGATGTTGTTCCTTCATATGGTATGATCATTCAACTCCTCCAGAAACTGATGCATGGATGTGTTAAATTATTTTGCAATGATATTTATGAGTGATGAGGAGGTAGAAACGTATGAGGGATTATTGTAAATTGTGACTGAATTTTTTGGGTATTTTAAATAGCATATTTATTCTGCAGTCCATAAATAGCCCGATTTTCTTCGGCCAATGATGTCTTCGCTGAACGCCGTTCATTGAATGGAATTCCGGGACAGCGCACAAAATACTTGATTACTTGATTCAAACGACTGTAGCTCGGTCTATAACTAACCGATGTAATGATCTTTG
The DNA here is from genome assembly GCA_023653785.1 of Ophioderma brevispina. NCBI lineage: Eukaryota > Metazoa > Echinodermata > Ophiuroidea > Amphilepidida > Ophiodermatidae > Ophioderma > Ophioderma brevispina. The sequence goes on from JAMKCH010083607.1 coordinate 9,743, forward strand.
CAGCAAATAAAGATAAATACGCTTTCAGATGATACCACATATATTAGGTATAATGTTACTTAAAGGTGCAACGAAGAGATTTCAAATAAGAGTTGTCCCGAAAAATGTGAACATTTGATTTGGCACTGGTGTAAAAGCATTTATATCAATAATATCCACATCTGTAGGATAAGCTAAGAACTGTTCTTTGGTACAATATTTGTGAAATTTCTATTTTTCGTATAGGGAGCAAATACGAAATTCAGCCTATTTTTCGATTGGAAATATAAGCATATAGAAATCACGGTTGTTCTCATTTAAGTTATTTCTGTAGCCAATAAAAAGTAGGGAATCTATGCATGTGTAATCTTTTTGAAATCCACTACATATCACAGAAATATGGATGACGGAAATCTCTGTTGCACCTTAAAAATTGAAAAACATGGCAAACAAATCAAGGTAATTTTTTTTTTACCTACCTGTATTAGCAATGCAATGTACGGTGCAGAGAGGTATAAACTTAGTTGATTTGAAACTACCTAGTCATGATCGACAATGGTGAAATTTTGAATAAAATTCTCAGATTGGGAATTATTTTTGGAAAATGTGAAAAAATCACATTGCTGATTCAGTTTTTGAAAAAGCTATGACATTTAAAATGACATGAGGAGAGTTTTTTAGGATACGGTTTCTCTCAAAGTGCACCGGATTGATGTAGACCCACCACCAAGAACGTTCCGAAGGTTGATTGGACAAACCGGTACAAAAGAAAACAGCAAACCTTGTTGAATTGCCTGACTATCGTAATTGTTCCCATCGAACACTGTGCTTTGACTTCTGTGTGCACGACAGAAAGTACTAAATAATCATATTATTTAAAGAAAGACGCGTATCAGCTTATTCACTTCAGGTGTATCTAATACATTGGAAAGCATTCGAATATGAAAAAAACCTGGGTTCGAACAAATTTGGGGGCGCTTCTTTCTGGAAATCTACTCGTCTCTTTAAAAAAGAGCCCTGTTACACTATCTTGCTGAGAGAAGATTGTATCCGGCATTTTCGTTTTAAAATGGGACACTGTCAACAATCGAGATGACACTCAAAGAACACTCTGATTTATGTCACATAAAAATAATGGAAAGGTAAAATTTGCTGCTTGTCTAAATTTGTTTCTAAAAATTAATGTTTAAGGCAATCCATGTTAGTTCTAACTATCGCCCACAGGCAGGCAGTACGCAGGGGGGGTGCGGTCCCACCCTCCCACCCCTCAAATTCCCCAAAAGGGAAAAGGTCAATTTTGCCAATATTTAGAGAAAATATGAGAAAAAAGTCCACTTTTTGGTGATGACCTGCTCAAAACGTCCCAAAAAAGGACCATTTAGGGGGTTAGATAAAAAAGTCCATTTTTCCAAAAAAAGGTCCATTTTTTCGAAGACCCCCACATCCCAAAAAACAAGGCGGTTCTCGAACCACCAGTGCGGCCTGGTTGCGCGATCACTTGCTTTATGATGAAGTTGGCAATGATGATTAGAAAGAGAAACAAATGCCACTCCAGAGAAGAGTATACCAAATCACCAAGTTTGAAGTAATTTCTGGCATAGTTTAGGCAGAGCAGAGCAACGCGGTAGTTGGAAGCTAGTGTCGTCTGCCGTGGCGGTTTGTAAATGGGTTGTTAAAGGTGCCATGAGGAACCAAGGTCAAATTGGGTCACAAAGGTCACAGGGGTAACCTGAGTCACTGAGGTCTCAAAGGCACATGAGGCCTAAGGTCACATAAGGTCACCCACCCCGCCCTCACCCTGCCCCGATGCACCCTTCCCTTTCCCCGACCCACTCCCAACTACCCCACCCCCTCCCCATCACATCCCACCCCGACTGTCCCCCGGCACACCGATTTGTGAATGGGCCAAAGGTGACATGAGGTACCGAGGTCCAATAAGGTCACCAAGTCACATGTAGGTCACCAAGGTCCATGGATCACACAGTCAAACAAAGTCACCAGATCACACAAAGTCACCAAGGTCACACAAAGGCACCAAGGTTACAGAGGTAACCACCCCCACCCCTTCCAACACACCCCACCCTTTCCCGACCCACGCTACCCGACCCAACCCAGACGCACACCACACAAACACCCCCGACACACCCCACCCCCACCCAGACGCCACACCTCCCGATGCAAAGGAATTTTGATACTCCGATGTACCATTTTAGCGATACAGCAATATGCATATTAATTAGCTTTTGCATACATAAGCCGCATGTATCAGGAACTTTCAAAATGCAAAGAAGATGCGCACCCTAATGGGTTTTAGTGCAGTGAAGGAATTTTGCATATCCGATGTACCGTTTCAAAAAATATAGCGATACGCGAGTTGAGCATATTAATTAGCTCATGTGCATATGTATTTGTCCGAAAAGGCCCAAAATCTAATCGGTTGAGAACTCTTTAACCACTTCCTTCCACCAGGTTAATCATATAGGCCGCACGGAAAATCGGTAACTTGCACACAAGCCTTGCGGAGGAAGGGTTATCATTTTGACTGGCCAAAATAAGCTATTAATATTCATGATATGCACAACGCAGCCAAACGCTACACATAATATTGTGGCACCTCACCTATACCCTACAAGTGTGAAGTTAATCGGGTTAGCGTTTAGCCAGCAGAGCATTTCAAAAAGGTTAACCGAAAACTGTCTGAAAAAATATGCAAATACAGCAATGAAAACTTCATGAATATGCCAAATAATGCAGCCAAAAGCTACACAATAATATTGCAGCACCTCATCTATCATCCTATCAAGTTTGAAGTAAATCGGGGATAGCGTTTAGACTACAGGATCATTTTAAAAAAGGTTAAACCGAGCCATACGGACGGCGGACGGACATACGGACACACAGAAATTGGGACTAGTATGTGCCTCCCATGAACATTTGTTCAGTCGAAAAAAATCTGCGTACTGCCCTGCCACAGTTAGGGCAATATTCCTTTTAATCCATAAAATGTTGGTATGATTTGAGTATAAATTATGCCAATTTAAAATATTTCCCTGTACAAAACTTTGTCCCCGGCACATGCATATTGCCTTTCTATGATGTTCTAGATTTTTTATGTTAATCTTATCATTAGCAATTAATCAGAGCAATTGTTAGATGCTGTTTTATAGCTTTTCCGTAGTTTGTTTATGAGTATATGAAATTAGCTTCCGTTAAACAATGACGTATTGCAATCCATTGCAAAGACGTGAAACAACCACTAGATTTTAATAATGTGTAATCTGCCCAGATACAGCAGATACAGAAAGACTATAGAGTTATACAGGCAAGTAAAAAAATGACTCTGATTGTGTCGCCCATTTGAATTTTTAAATACTATAATCTAACATGTGGATGGTGGTACAATCGGAAAGCATATTTCTTTAAAAATCTTTATTTTTGCTGCAAAGATAATTCCAATCTTTTCTAGGACCTAGAAACATTATGAGGACCGACCGGGCCTATCTATATGGTAATTGGTGACTGAATTTTGTGGGGTTAACTGCATCACATTTAGTCCTGCAGGCCACTATAGGCTCTATTTTCTTCGGACACTGGGTTGCTTCGCTGAACGTGATTATTTCAATGGGGGACCTGGACAGAGGTAAAAGCTGACTACTTTGATTCAAAAACGACTCTAGCTCGGTATACCTAACCGATGTTCAATGCTGTTGCAGACAATTAGGATGATCTACTTTTCAGCTCAGATTTACCACATACGTTAGATATCAAAATGGCGGATACAATCAAGGTCAGTTTTTTTTGACTCACCTTATGTAGTAAATGCAACTTCCAATGCCATTCCTAAATTAAAGGACACTCCCAAAGCACAGTATGAATATGGTGAAACCAAGTATGGCCCTCTCACGAAGATCTTGAACGACTTTTCAGTAACACAAGTATTATAATCGTGATATTACATTGCTACTATCCTTATACCCTCTCTGCCATGTCCATTACAAGAGTGTCCATCAACTTGGAGGCATTGTACTGGCAAGTCTAAGTGTAATCCTAGTTCCCATAATAAACACATGGGGCAAAAGCTTCACCTCTTTATAATTGGACAGAACTCCAGCAATGCTATTAGGTAAGTAATCTTGTTGCTGTAGCCACCGCTGAGCAGCAATAGCGTATGACTTGAAATATAATTTGTCATCGTTTGCCAATACCAAACGACAATTTACATAGGGGTCACCTTGATGGTAAACAGTGGCAGCCACAATCCCTTTACGTTCCTTACAACTTGCAGTTTAATTGCACTTTCGAATACATTACTTTAGTCAGTGTTTAGTGGACCCCTGCCTTGGGTTAGGGAAATTGCCGATAATTCTAAGCTGAGCCCCCCACCTTTTTAAAGGAATTTTTTTTTGTGGTGATCATCAGATTTTCCTCTAGGGAACGTTAGGGATATAAGGATGTGGCCTCCATTAATCGGATTCAATATTGCCCAATAGGGATTTTGAAAGTTGAATACTTCTTTGTTAATGGTGTTTGCTCCAATTTTGTTATTTATTTAAATATAATTTTGCTGGTTTTGAGCAATGTGCTTATTTATTGATGCGGCCCTCGTTTTATTTGACGAATCACAAAAATTAAAATAGATAATGATATTAGGTGTTACCAGTCATATTTTAGTGGGCTTTAAAATACTCAAGACTGTTGCACAGGACAGCCATGGTATGAATTTTGTGTCAAATCAATTTTTTACCTACTTTGTGCACAGTAATTAGCAGCCATCTGGCTTCATATGGAATTTGAAGAAAAAAAGCACCTTATTTGTTACAAAAACGTTGATATGCTTTTTTCCATTAACCCAATAATGTATATTCCATTGTAGTGTTGTTTAAAATCACACTCAGGTGATTTTTAAGTTGCTATAATTTGTGGATTTTAGTTCAATTTGTAATGGCTTTTTGGCCTATTTTTTGGGCGGCCATCTTGATTTTACCTCAACTAGTCGGATTGGAAAAATGACAACAGGGTTTGAGGTCCTTACCTCAAAAGAGAAAACTCAAGTTAAAAATGCTTTTAACCAAAAAAATCTAGTGGAAATATGTATACATAAATATTTTGGTCAATAGACAATACTTTAAAGCCTTACAAGGTTA
>JAMKCH010083608.1:0-20352 GCA_023653785.1 Ophioderma brevispina
TAAATTATTTTGGAACCAAAGGGTTATAACCGCCTTTCATGTTGCTAAACCTTTCAAAATATATGTGAAAACATACAAAAAGAACTTTCCTATAGGCCTTGGAAGGTTCTTCATCGAACTTTTTATGGTTCTTTATAGAACCTTATAGCAGTGCTTAGGGTGAAAAATACAGGACAAAAAAGGGTTCCATGTTGAACCTTTATTTCTAAGAGTGTACAATAGGCTCAAACTCACATCGAAGTGTGCAATTTTGACCGAAAATAATGACAGCGACTTCTGTCAATCAAGATCAGGCCCCTGATTAAGACGAACAAAACGTGACCCCGGGAACGTGACGTTGACACTCAATTCCAGGAATTGTGGTATGCGTGTTATTTTGCACGAACCTGTACTAAATTTTTCCCGAAATAAAGTACACCTTGTGAAGAATGAAAGAGGCCATTAGTCGTCATACTCTCAACGTCCAATCAATGTGCGGATTTATGACAGAACGTGCAAAGGGAGAAATGACATCATGTCTATTAATAAATTTGTGGAATTAATGGCCGACAAAGTGTTCGGCATTTTCCGTAGAATTACGAATAGTCACGATCACATCGAATCCCTATCGACGCGAAGCGCCTGTTTGTTGTGACTTGGCGTTTTTTGAGAGAGTACACATCCTTTTGTTTTGGGGGCGAAGAAATCCACCTTTTTTTACCGTCAATAGGCCATTTTTTAAAGGGTTTATTTCGCCACATCGGGTCAAAGGAACAGTCACCATGGCCGACACTCTGCGAAACGGGCTTTCGCCACGAAAAGGAGAAATTTCGAAGCTATATTCCTACAGTTCCCCGGACACAAAGCAATCACCACCAAGTCCAACTCCGAACACAGATATCAACGGTATCGCCAATGGCGTAGACACGGACTCATGCACAACACGTATGGAAATTGGTAACATAGCCCGAAAACTCAGCGATGATTTTATTCACTTTAAACTGGGAAAATGTCCTTCAAGACCTCCAAGCAGATATGCTGAGACATTGAGGAGAGTAGGAAAAGAGGTAGAGGAACGGTATGAAATTAGTTTAAATGGATTGGTAAACAGCCTTAGATTTGACCCGGAAAAGGGTGGTGAGGAAGCGTTTAATGAAAGTCTGAACGCCATGTTTGAGGAAGGAGCATGCAATTGGGGAAGAGTTGTCATGGTTTACGTGTTCGCTGCTCGTCTGGCTAAATATTGTGAAGATCACCACAAATCTCAGTATGTAGACGACCTTATTTCAATCTCTGGAAAATATGTTGATGAAAGATTAACTCCATGGATTCAAAAGCAAGGTGGCTGGGTAGGTATTTTAATATTTTTATTGTTAAACATAATAAAACTACCTTCCCAACAGAATAATTTCATCAGCAATAAAATAAGGGAGTGTTTCCGTAGCCGTATACGGCTACCTAACCCCGGGGTTCCGTAGCCGGACTATACGGCTATATAACCAAAACGGGCTTTGTGGTTAGGTAGCCGTATACGGCTACGGAGCGTGTCCACAGTGGATCGGTTATATAGCCGGACACAGTCATGCGTGACGAACGATCCATGCCATACTTCATGTACGACCGTGAGTGCAACAAGAGATTTTATCATATCAAATGTCACTAAAACAGGGTTGGCTTTATGCCGGCAAAAACAGGTTTTTGCCAGAAACGGTTTAAACCTGGTTTAAACCGGCAGAAACTGGTTTAAACCGGCCAAAACTAGGAAATGTCTAAGGTGAAGTGAGGTCGTCATGCAAAGCATTTTAGGTAATGTCATACTATTACTAAATTAAGTCCCTCTTTAACTTAATACGATAGTCAACATGCCTTGCATTATTTTATTTGTTCAATACAGGAGTACACAAAAGTGGAGAAACATTGTGAAAATGAACAGAAAAATCAAATGGAATTATGTTGTCAAATGCTTTGCCACTTAAGCCCCCCCCTATTAACGGGGGGTAGGACAATGCCAGAATGCCAACCTAACAGCAACTTCAAATTCAAAACGGCATCAAATTCCCGGTGCTAGTCTGTTTCAAAGACTTAATGGTAGGAGGGCGCTCTGACGCATATCGAACGGTTACACACAGACTTGACTAAAGACTAGGCCTGGTCACGAATATTTAATCTAAATGACCGTTATTGGAAATTACACTATTTTGCAGCGGGGTTAATCCACTAACCCCGACGGATTTTGAAGTCAATATTTTTTTCTTAATTTATCATGATTATCATTATTACTAAGATCTTTTGAATAAAGGTTTAAGAGATGATTTTTTAATGTCACTGGGACCGAGACTGCCATAGTAAATGCACGTAGCAGTTCCCCAAATTACCGTTTGGAAATCCCCAGTGCCCAAATCGAGCAGATCGTGTCCTATCCCCCTGCCCTATTATTACCTATTTTGTGACTGGTCACATATACAAATTGTGTACAAAATAGTACATTGTTGTGCAGGGCTTAGTTTCCTTTACTTTGATGTGTTCACACATTTTATATGGAATATCACCCAGAAATTGAAAAGTTTGAAATTCCACAGTTAAATCATAACATACATATTTGCAATTGTTAGAAATATCCACCAAGAGTTTGACACCTTTGATGATGACATTTAACATAGAGTGATGTAAAAAAAATACACCTAGTGCTTCATGGGATGTGGGCCTACACTTACTAGTTGACTCATGTGAAGTCTGTAAAAAGCATCTTAATCTTGAAGATTCAGAAGATAAAGTAGAACTTACTTCTGCCATTTACTCCATAATTTTTACTTTTATCATGTAGCTAAATTAATGAATTTACTGGTAACAATACAATACATACATGATATACACAGATCGAATCTGTGGTAGAGTGTTACTCCTCTACCACAGACGACAGGTTCCTTGCATTGCGTTTTTTAAAGCTGTTTATTTTGCCTTATTTACAAATTTTATCATGCTCTAAAACCCTTTCAAATTCAGTTATTTTAATTTGTTTTATGCCCCAAATGCATGGTAAACATGTTCCAAGGTTTTAAGTTAATTTGCTTCAATGTTTGCTTAGGTTGTTTACAGAGATATAAAACAGGCTATCAGAAGATTTTATTTGGTCTTTCGGACTTTGGGTTTTCAGAAAACATGTCAATTTTGCGGAGAGCCTTAAAAATTCAGTTTGGCCGATTTTAGACATACCAATGCCGGAGAGACTGACAACATCGACGTACACCATAACACATTATAGCAAAGACATTCATTTCACCCATGCATTTCAGATGCGGTATCGATTTCTTCTTCGACAACAAACATATTCATTTGGAAGAAAATGGTCATTTGTCACATAATTATAAGTAAAATATCTTCAAAAAATTAACCATTGTTCAATAATAAAGAGTCAGTTATTTAAAATCACTCATAGCAGGTCTCAGTTCATGAACATAATGAACCTGCTCAGAGATTTTTGTTTACATCGCTAGGTAATTGTTGTGCACAAATACAGATACTCAGCGTCAAACTTGCAAGAAGAGAAGAAAAGAAGAACTAACGCTGAAGTTTTGATGTAAAATAAATTCGGAATTAAAACTTAAAATTCAACTATTGCACTGCTTGTTTTTTCAGCGGAATACAAAAACTCTCTATGGTTTAACTTTTGCTCCCAAATTGTGGTAGGGTTAAAACCAGAAATCTGCTGAACAAAGTAAACTGTGGTCTTACACCAAGCTATCGTGAATTCTAAGTGGGAAAATTGAACATTTTTTTTTTTACTTAGCATTTATTTGTAATCTCTGGGATATTCTTTTTATAATCCTTCAATTACTCTCCACTCTGATGTTTAACAATATTTGGTGTTAAATGTTTGTACTCAATCAATGCAGATACTGTGAAGACCATTTACTATCTGTGCGATGCAGCTTTGTTTGGCTTCAAATCGGCCAAACAAGGATTTTTAAGTCTCTCAGCAAAAGAGGCCGGAACTTCTCCTCCAAGTCCAAATGACACCAAATAACGTTCTGAAAGCCTGTTTATCCTTCTTTATAACCATAGCAAACATTTAGCAAAACAATCTTAACTATTTTAATTATTTTTATTCTGAATGTAGGGTTTTTTTCTCACATGTATTATCATACTAATAAAAAGCCAAAGAGTTGTGTTTATGTTACTTTAAACCACTTATGTTCGTAATTTATTTGACTTCTACAGAGTAATATATGTAAAACCAACAATTACAATTTTTGAAAATTTTAAAAGCCATTTAGGGAACCAAGAAATTGAGTTTTGCCAAAATAGGCGGCATAAACCTTTGTTTATACCGGTTTAAACCGGGCGGTTTAAACCACCCGGTTTTTACCGGCCAACCATGCACTAAAAAAGTCGAAAGTACTGATTTTTTGCCATGATGGTTTAAAGGTTTCCATAAAAAAATATCCTATCTCGAAGGGTGAAGATGGGAAATGTTTCTTTGGTACAAAAAATTGCAATTTCTAATCAAATAGGAGCAAATACGAATTCGGCCTATGTTTTAAACATTGAATATAAAGAAATAGGGATGAGGATCTAGGGTTGTTGTAGCAAAGGCTTGCGACAATATTGTAGCCGGACATGCATTTATTCTTGCTGTCGCCAAGCATGGACTGATTGTTTCGATTAAAAATCGAGGTATAAAATTACCTTATATAAGCTTAAACATCGCCGATATTTAGCGATTTCGATCACCAATTTTCTATATTTTTTCAGCTATCTTTAAGTCGTTTGCGTCGGCGTCGCATCTTTTTTTGCAAAAACAATCCCAGTAACATGGCGGCCTGTGTCTAAGACGGGGAAATCCCGTTATTGAAGTAGCCGACTACTAGAAAATGGCCGAGCAATCGCGAAATATTTATCGCTACCTTTGGAAAATCCTTGTACGTATGATTGTAAGTCGCCGTGAACTCCCCGACTGGACTAGTGAGCCGACCGACTTTCGGCAATAATCGGAATTCTGAATATGTCAAATGGACGGAAGAAAAAGAGTAAACTTCGTAAGTTACAGGGTACGGCTGCAGTACTTATTTTCAGCTCAAATCTTACATATTTGTACGTTAAAAGTAAAGATTGCACCGTTAACTTTGTCATATCATTTTAAGACAATTATGGTTGTGGACTAAAAGTATTTTGCTGGAGTTCATGCGATTCAGGGTTGCTGAATTTTGTTCCATTCCCTCACTACAATAGGCCCATGCCCTTACATGAACATGGCGATACTCCTAGTGACGGTTAAAATCTTTAGACTTTTGGCGACACCTTGTCGAAGTAGGGATCTTGAAATTTGACGAATTGTCGACAATAAAAATCATACTCGACAACAACCCTATTAGGATCGCCCACAGAGTTTTTGGACTTCCTCCGATCCATGCGATCCATTGGCACCAAAATAATTAACACAATAGATCCTTTATAGGAAAATCTGTGGGCAATTGCCAACTACCCTCCATTGATGTGTTATAAAAATGACTGTTTGGCAAGGGCTAAATTTAAACAAATGTAGACCTATACCATTTTTAACCCTAACCAGGACCGGGTCGTTTTGCCGGACGACGGCCCAAATGCAACGAAGGCAATCATTTTATTTTTAACGGGCCCAAGATGCAACGCGAGCCAAAGTTGCGTTCATTGCATCTCGGCCATTTTCCCGGCACAGGAATAGAGTAGGTAAAGTCAATAACGACACAGATGCAACGAAAAAACATGCGCCATTTTCTGGAAGACGGGCCCAAAGCAACGAAAAACATTCGCGTCATTTTCCCGGAAGACGCGCCAGATGCAACGAAAAAATTCGGCCGCATTTACCGGAAAGAACGTCCCGATTGCAACGAGAATCATCGCGTGGAAAATGCCAATTAAAACAGGGTAACATAATAAATAAATATAAATAATTTTTTGTGTTTTGAATTTTTAGCATGATCTGCATGAAATGTGTAAGCTTCATAGTTCGCCAGTCGTGGTGGCGCTATTACGCTATATCATGAGTCGTGTGGCGCTATTAGCTACGCTGCTCCCGGTGTACGGCATGAATACGTTTATGCATTAATAACCCAAGAGATTAGCGAAATGGTGGCACTATTACCATCGAAATCGAAATTGTCTATGGGCATTTGTACAGTGTCCCCGACTGATTGAAAAGCATGCGCCTTCGCGGGCAAATACCGTACGAAAGCAGTGTGAAACGCATCGCTCATCAGTAAATAAAGGCCCAGACTCAACGAAAAACATCGACGCATTTTACCGGAAGAGGGCCCAGATGCAACGAAAAAAACATTGCGTCATTTTCTGGGAAGACGGCCCAGGTGCAACGAAAAAAATCGCGTCATTTTTCGGTAAGCCGGACCAGAGTGCAAAATGAGAAGCCAATGAGAGCATTTGCTGCGAACCAACCAAAAATAGGTGTTGCGGGCCCCCCCCAGATCCAGATGCAACGAAAAGCAAATTTTCGACCTTGGTACCACGTTTTCGTTGACTCTCAGTCCTCTTGGCCGCGTTCGGGTAATAGAAATTCTCAAATATTAGAAATATGAGTTGACTTATTTTGTTGTATTCTAGTTAAAACATTCCAAACGAGAACCGTGTGTATTCCTGGAGCTCTTTTTGAGCAACGATTATTCCTTTGATTTAAAGAAAATGCATTATTACAATACGGTGCTTTTATAAAGCTCTTTATCTGTTGCAGTAGGTTAAAATGGGCATAAAAACAGACACTGGTCAGAACATTCTTTGGAAGTTGTTTTAAAATCCTTTAAATATACAAAAATTTTTTTAAAACGGTTTCTGCGATCATTTTTTAGCCTATGAAAAGAACTAGAATACTAGATACTGTCAATAAATAACCTTCCACAAACGCCGAACCTCACAACCACTACCACAATGCGGCTTTGCGAATGGAAATTTTTGTCGACCTCTACCAAATTGAACAGAGCGAACAGGAAAATTCAGAAAAAAAGGATTTGTTTATTGGCTAAATGGCATTGAATGAGCTGACTACTGGGATGACTACACATAAACTTATGTTAAATCCACTATAACTTATATTCTGTAGTGTCTTTTGTTCAGAAGCCAAGGCCCTTATATTTTTTCTTTGAAATCTGACAGTTTTTCACACAGGAATAATCCGACATTAACCGAGATGTTCCCAGATTCCAAACTGCTGCTATATAAGATGTAATATTCATTAACATATTTTTCAATAAAATAACTTTGATATCGGTTAGAATTGACGTATCAAGCTGCCAATCGATTCACTCTATTGACGCTGTGATTGATATGCAAAATTAGAATGCATATAGCAGTAACACCACCGTTACAGTCGTGGTTTGAGCGATATCATGTACTTCACAGCAATCCTTTGTTATTTACAATACAGTGCAAAGTAAAATTCTTTGAACCAAAGGAGTACGTAAAATTGTTTCAACAATTTCATTTGAATCTGTGTCGTTGTTGTGTTCTTAATAACAATGCACTTGTTTGTCGTGAGGAAAAACGTGAATTTTGACAGCGCGAATTGCTCAAGACCAAAACAACTTCGTTTCACGGCTTGCGCCCTCTTGAAACATTGTCATCTTAGGACGATGTCCTTAAGGATGGTGCGTACGGCGACCGAAAAAACACTCACGGGCTATTTTACCGTATACGGGCTACCGAAACCCTGGGGTTTTGTTAGGTAGCCTAGCCCGTATTACGGCTACCGAAACCACTTCGATAAAAATCGACTATTATTAAAATAAATGAAATTTTTGGGCTGCAAATTAGGGGCAAAAATAGTTTCCCAAACGCGAGGAACAATGGGCAAAAAGACGGAAAAAATCCAATGACTTTGGAAAACTAGGGGTGTTGCAAACATATTTCCTATTTGGCCAAGGAATTGGATTCTTGTTGGAGCGCGAGTCAGATTTTGCCGCTGTGGCAAAAATCATTATTTTGTGAAAAAATGTTTTTCTTTGAAAACGTGATTATAAAAACAAATTTTCAGTTGCTTCAAAAATTAAAGCAGTCCCGTCCGTTCATTTTAAGCGTTCCCTTGGGAGGCGGTGTACACTCGTATATACCAAAATAATGCATAATTCTCAGATTTTTGTCCCCGATGGAAATAAATACTTGGTGCAAATATGCTTGAAATGATTTTTAAAGTTTTGAAAGACATAAACCTGCAAATACCCTGGTTTTGTTAATTAGGCACTTGTAAACTTGTTTTATGTAACAAATATAAGGTTATTAGTGTATATGCGTTTAGATGTTATAATGAAATGGCAGTAAATAATGAAATGATAGTAAATAATGAAATCTGACCTCGTCACCTTTTAAAAATCTCCAACAGGAAACTAAGAATCAACTTCCATTGGCCTTATGAATACATTACTTAGGCTACAGGAATTTGATTCTTTAATTTCCTGTTGGAGATTTTTAAAAGGTGACGAGGTCCGATTTCATTCATTTACTGTCATTTCATTATTTACTGTCATTTCATTAGGCGTATGAAAGTCGGTGTTATGTTTCCCGTAACCCACCCGCGTTACGATTTTCTGCCCGCGTTTGAGATGCTGAAATCCCTAAAAAGTTAATTATTTTGTATTTTAAAGAAAATATCAAGGTTTCTTCTTGTGATCACATCTTGTGAATGTGATTTTAGTAGATTTTAAATCAAAGAACAGTTGCGAAATCATTTTTAAATGTAGGTGGTGGTTTGACACAATATTGTAGCTATTAGAGCTTGCCGAAGGTTGGTGAAATGGCCGTTTCTTCAAAATTACGTATAATGAAAAATAATTGCCTCAATGTTATGATTTGCAAAAAATGTTACGGGAAACATAACACTGACTTTCATTGGCCTTATTTACTGTCATTTCATTATTACATCTTAAGGCATCTTGAATACACTACTATTAACCTTTTTTTATTACATAAAACAAAGTTTCCAAGTGCCTAATTAATAAAACGGGTATTTTCAGGTTTATTTCTTCACAAGTTTATAAATCAGTTCAAGCATTTTTCCACCCAGTATGACAAGCCAGACATTGTCTTTTGAGGCGCGTGCGCGCGATCGCGCGCAGTCACGCATCTAAAATGCTTTGAGTCCGAGCGATTTATCGCGCATCTTGTTAAAAGCCGGCTGCGAGTTTTCTACCTTCGTATTTGAGCCGGCAACCCAGCAAAATACTTCCTTTGGCAATATTTAATGATAAATGCTCACGGAACACTATGCTTTACCAGTTTACACGCAATTTTCAGATAGTGTGAACGGCTGTTAAATCGGTGCCGAGAGCAAAAATCTGCGGGTATTAACTCCACAAATGTATCGGAACTCCAATGGAAATACCGCATGGACGGTGTACGAAAAATGAACACGGACTATGTGTAAATAATGCATGAAGTAAACGTAGTAAATTCAAAGCCTTCGCACCGTTAATCGCACGTGGTTTTGATTGAGCCGAGTTTTAATATGGTGCCTCGGGCGAAAGAAGTTGAGGGGTCTTACAAACATTTACGGAAGTAGAATTTAGATAATATTTTCGACATGAAGAAAGAAACGATAGACGGTACCACCTTCGTGGTCAAATTGATTTGTAAACTATGCACGAAACATGTTCAAAGAAATGAAAGGTGCCGGGGAAAGGCGTCGCCCGATTACAAGTAAGAACATACTTGACAATGACACACGATGATGGATACGTTATCAAGTATCGTGAATCGCCATTATATATTAATGAAAATGTGAGCTTACTCCCAATTAGTTTTAAGATAATTCTGACTAAATATGAATGACTGTTGCCGACTTAGGCTCTACATTAGTTACTGATATGTTTGACTGTTCGTGCATGCCTAGTTTTCTCTCCCTAGTCTAGACTAGAGATCCCTTTCAAAATGAAAAAAAAAAATTCCGCTCATGTTCGAGGTTCAAGGCCTGGGTGTATAATTCTTTGAAAATTGATACACTTGAATGATACATCTACATCATTAATTTGATTAAAATCTTGAGTTTTTTTTTTTTTTTTTTAAATTAAAAATGGTGTGATAAATATTCATAATTAACAATGTTTATTGCTACAAGCACAAACAACTGAATTGAAAATCATGAGATTTTAAACTGCTTCTGTCCCACCAACTCATGTGCCGTCCTGCTTCTATTGCATCTCTTGGCTTTGTAAAATCCTTCTCCGCCAGAATTGGGAGCTTTTAAAACTCTTCTGCATCTCCGCCTCAGGAAGCCATATGAGCTTTTTTAATGCTCCTCTGAAAATTTTCAAAGACAGTGTCTCAAGCGAGAACAAATCAGTCCTGGAAGTCATTATATGCTTTGACAACCCCTCCCAAGTTTACTGCTTAAAATGAACAGGAGGGATGCTTGAATATTTTGAACACTGAAAATTTTTTTTTTATTATCAAGCAAACTTTTTCAACAAAATAATGAAATATTTGCCAGAGTGGCACATGTTTTAATCTGATACATGCTCCAACAGGAAACTAAGAACCAATTCCCTTGGCCTTATACTAGAGTGTGTCATGTGCACAATTGAAAAATTGGTTTATTTTTCACGCACATAAAGGGTAAATTATGATTTTATATTAGTAATTGTTTACTTACATAGTGGCCCCATTATCAGCAAAAAAAATTGGCTATGGTTCTTTCATAAATATTCTTACTGACGACTTGTCAAGCCTCAAGTGAGTCATGTATCCCCATTAGTAACCCATATACCTACTTCATATGACCACACCCACACTGCCATCATAGGAAGTCGATGTCAATGAAACTTCCATTGTTATGGATGGAGCAAATCTTTGCCTTAAAAAAAAAACATTTTCTCTGAAAAGGATTGAATCCTTCATAATTGCCTCCAATATCCATGTCTATACAAGTAAGAGAACAACTGCAGGTAATTTAGCAGTGTATAGAAAGTGCATTTTGTGTTTTAAAGAAAAAATCTACATGAAAAATTTCAATTTTGTGTACACTCATTTGCAATGGCAGTGGGTGTGACTCTTATTAAAGAGTCACTGTTTGGACCTAGTTCCATGGCCTCCACTAATTACTCATTCATGGCTTGGCTTAATTTTTTGTTAACTTAAGGGTGGGAGGAATTGTAATCGCGCATGGGGCCATACTTGGGTCAGTACGGTATAGCCGTTGGCATTCATTTGATGTGTCTGCGAGTGGTCGCCAATGATATTTCAGATGAATATCCTATATGGAGTACATGTATCAGTGAAAATTGTGTGAATTGTGACATTTGTACATTAGTGTGTAAAATCTTGGCCCCTACTGAATTTTTGTAATTGTCCACGTTTAATGTTGCTATTTTGTGATTTGGGTTTTCATATATTTTCAGGATGATTTTAACGAGAACTTCAAAGCCAAAGACTGGCAAAGGAAAAAGTGGCATTCAACTCATTACTAGTCACAGGGGCTCTTCTCGGAGGTCTCGCTGCCCTCATAGTTGTGCACACCAAGTGGAAGCAAACCTAGCCTGAATGTTGTGAAATCCAATTTGGGGTCGATTTGTGCTGTTGGGAGACCACAACTTTCAACTTTTTTTAACGTTACAAATTTGTTTGCCTCAGGAGGTGATGTTCAAAATGACATGTTCGTTAGAAATCATGTTTTTCAGATTGTGCTCAGTACTATAAAGTAATGGTGGTTCTCATTTAATTTCCAGCTGTTCTGGTCGTCCGGATTGATGGAGTTGGTTTAATTGGGGGAATTACCCTAAAATTTAAAAAAAGATAAAATTAAAAAAGGGGTGGGGGAATTTCAAAATAGTGCAAGCTTAATGCTTAATTTGTTGTTTATCTTTTATTCTAGAAACATCTAAGCTACAATTGTCAATAAGAACCCTTTCAATAGAATCTGTCGGGCATTCACATCAACCGCTTTCGGTGCCAGCTTTTCTGGTATTTTGGCCATTTTGGTGCCGCTCATTTCTAGCACGGGGAACTAACACATTTCACTGTTGCATGCCCCAGGTCTGTGTTACAATGTAGCTACAGTGTGTGTGCCTGTGAATTCTGTCTGGGGCTGTCCCAATAGGCATGTACAGTAATACAGCTGTTTTCCATTCTCTCTCTAGCATAGATATTTTGTTGGCCATTTATGTATGTTAGAGCATCAATGCAAAATACATATTTAATTAGCTGGGCTCCAACTTCTACTGCCATGCATAAAGGTATTAAAAAATCATTTCTAATTAGTGAATGAGGTGGTTTAGTTTGAAACTTCGGAATCACTGATTGGCAATTTCTTGCACATACGCATTGCCCAATTGTTGGAATATAATTCCTGCAATTCGTGCTTAACCCTAACAGGCACTGATCTCCTTGGGAAAGCTCCTCGACTGCATAAGCAGCAAACCCGTCAAATCAGAGACGTCCTGACAGCAGTATTGGCACTTGGCTTGTTATTGCCGGTGGTGACATTTACCCTCTCGTGAGAATTTTGTGGAAAATGTTAATGACAGACTGGCTGTTACAATGTCCCCCAGATAAATGTCCTGAGCAGCACTTTTAGCTCATTCCTCTATGTAATAATGCATTGACCTAGACTAGTGTCAGACTTCAGTGAGGGATTATATGCCTGACTGATTAATGCTCTCTAAATCCATTTTTGAAGTCTTGACACTAGATTAGTTCTGTGCAATATTACACGAGTTAGCAGTAACCCGTTTTGTGCGATCTCCCCCGGTCCCTCCCTCCGGGCCAACCTGTCAGACGGCAAGCTATCCTCAAACTGTTCTCAAGGGAAAGACTCCGCCTGCCATATAGGCAGCAACGTCAATCCCTTCAGATAGCTAGACATCCGACCGGCAGTAAACCGTGCAATGAACAGATTGTGATTGGGCCGATAATTGGTTTGATGTGTTTCAATTGGGGTCAATAACCAAGAAGTTCAGTTGATGTGTGACCATTTGAAGTCTGAACTACATTGGTAGACCATCTAGCAATGCAAAATAATCGGTTCTGTTCTGAAAGAAGGAAAAAAAAAAAAAAACAAAGAAACAAATGCACAAATGGTAAATAAGATAATATGAAAGTGGTCAACCATAGGAGTTCTATCTATGGAAGCCACCATGAAAAAAAAACATGGCAGTTAGAAAGATGTGGTGTCAAAATGCAAGTGTATGTGATCGTTTTTTGTATCGTTATATTGTGCAAATGGAATATTGAGAGAGAAGAGTATTTTATACACAAAAGACCAGTATGGTATTCAGTTGTGAATTAAAACATGTTGAGTTCATGACTTAAATTGCAAGCTTCATTTTAAGGATACAAGGAATTTAAATCCTTTGAGTTTAAAAAGCTTGTTTTCAATAATCAGACAGACCACATTCCAAAAATCATTTAAAACCATATCAAGCAATCAAGCTCAATTGTGTGTCAATGAAGCTCGTGATATTCACGTGTTCAACTCTTGTTGTGATATAATTGTTTCCCCACCAATCGTCAACGCACGATAAGTTTTAAAATAAGAAACTTGTGCTCCCTGTAGAAAAGAACTACTGTTGACTGTGATACAAATGACAAAAGCACCTTACATGTACCTGTAGAAGAGTCTGTATTTATCCAAAGTCAGCATTTTACAGTATTTTATAGGTTTTGCCTTTAAAGAAAAAATCAACCAGCCTAAACTGGGACAGGCAGTCCTCCAGGTGCTATGTGTGAACAGCAAATTGAAAAAAAAGGTGTTTGGGGGAAACATGTGAAAAAGTCATTTAAGGTCTTATTGTACTGAGTTTATTCTTGAAAATGAGCATGGACATAGCTTTCACTCAAGTGGATCACAGTACATTTGCTGTTAGCCAGTGCACCAGGCCCGTACGCAGGGGCAATTTCCACAAAAGGGGCAGAAGTCCACTTTTTTGCTCATTTTTTATATAAAACCCAAAATTAGAGAAATTTGAACAAGAAAGTCCACTATTGGTGATTAAATGTTCAATAAGTCAGAAGGGACCATTTTAGGGGGTTAGGTCTACTTTTAAAATACCAAAGAGTCCACCACTTTTCGAAGTTCCGCACCCCACCAAAAAAAAATAATCTTGTGGTCGAGCGCCTTCAAATTTCAATGTATTGCTGCGTAGTTTCCTTTTTGTAGAAGTCACACCATGTGATGTTCTGAAGAAAGATAGATTAAATAAGAAGTCTATTTTTGTGACAACTGGATATGAAAATGAGCTAGCTCTTAAACTATTATATGGTTTGTATTGATTCCGAAGAATTATGTTATGTTTTTAAGGTTTTTTGTAATGGGTTCTTCTTTTTTAAAAAAAGATTTTTGGTATAATAGGGTCCACCACTTGGTACATATTTGACAAGTATGTGTCCCCTTAGGTGTTAGGTACCTGTTTTAAAGGACTGCAGAGTGGCCTGTACACCATATTTTTACCACCATACACTGATTAGGGTTAATATGTCATATTGAAAAAAGTACGAGGCTGTTACTTTCTAGTGTATTTGTCAAATGATTTAATTTTTTTAATGCATGTAAGCAAACATTAAAATGCACTTAAAATTAAGATTCTCTATTTCTCATTCTAAAACTAGGCATTATCATTCAATATACCTGCCTTTTTCTTACAATTTGTATACATCACCCTATGCCCTGTATTTTCCAGATTTAATTTCCAATGCTTTCTAATTAGCACTAAATAGTGTAGTGGGGAAAAACTGCAACAACACGTGGTCTTACCTTAATGTTGAAAGTGGACCCAGGATAGATTAATTATAATTAGGGAGTTTAAAGACTAAGAACGGATCTTTTAAGTACATGTATGTACTAAGAAATTGTATCAATTGCCGCTGTATGATCATTACCTACCCTACAAGTATCCTATAACATCCATCCCCAGTGGCAGATTCATTAACCTTTGTTATGGTTTGGTCTTTCCCTACCATAGGGTCGCTTTGTGAGTTGGCCTCACGCTCCCTACATTAGAGGCTGGGGATGAGGATATGAATGTTTGTAGGGTTAAAGGTCACTTTATTTGATATCAGGCATGCTCAGCTTTCTCCCCCCCATTCAACGAGGAAAACTAATTTGGGCCAATAAGTGCCATTAAAATGATCTAATTTACAATTTTTTTTGGAAAAGTTTTATGCTCCCCAATTTAGCTGTAATAATTTCTACTGCAAATGCCTTATGTCAATTCAAGGCTGTATTTTTTATCTGTATGTTGTTACCATTACTGAAACTGACAGCGTATATCCGTATACTTTTAATACTTACGTCTTACTTCCGTGTATGATTTCCCCTGTAGAGAGATGGTAATTTTTCTCCACGGATGAGTAGTTAGCTACAGCTCTGCAGAAGAACCATGGCCAGTGTATTAGCATTCAGCGTAAGACAACGTGTATTTTGATTGCACTCATTTATAGAGCTGCGGGCAATACTGCTATACAACCGCGTGCTATGTTATTACCAAGTGTTCCACGCTGATCACGATTTATTTGCAGTAACTGTAATTAAAATGCGATTTCTTCTCTCTCATGCTGAGCACTCATGATTTTGTTTTGAAGAATAAAAGTAAGCATTAGACCCTAATAAAAAAGTTTTGTCTCAAATTTGCACACACACCATAAGTCTTGTTCAGAAATTTGAAAAGGGAAAAAACTGGCAAAATTAACCTCTAATTTTGATTTCAATTTTGACCACTGTCGGCTTATTTTCATTGATTGAGTTGGAAATTTCAATTGATTTCAAACTTGCAGTGCCCTGTGTCATTTTGGCGGGGTGTCGCCTGCATTACTATTACAATTATACATTCGAATATTGGAATTACTTTGACACAAACTTAATTCTTGTGGCCTAACTTAGACATGTGTGTAAGCTGTCCACGGATATTTCCCGGCTTAAAATTCCGGAAGAGATAGCTCCAAACTTAAAAGTTTGGACTAATCTCACATTACCAAATACACTACATGATAGTGACTGGAATTACTTCTCGGACAGAATCAAACCTACGCCAGCGTGAAGGTGTTACTGGCATAGGACAGCGAACATAGCACGCGATGTGAGAACGTTGTTCAAAATTAGCCAGAATCACTGGCGGAGCTGGGCTGCTTACTCATTCTTGTGCATGCGGCACCTGTCTTGAGAAAAAAATCCCCCCCAATTATAAAACCGTATTTTACAACATCAGGAGCACTTGGTAACAAGAAGTATGCATAAAGTGAATGCAATGCTTAATGTTGGCTGGCACAATGATGACCGTACTATTACATAGTCCGGGTGATATTGCAAACTTAGGTGCCAGTGTCGTCCCTTTGGTGATCTTGTTTCGCTAATCAAAAAAATAAAACGCCATGGTGCTGCCAAAGTAATGTGAGAAATTGTACAAAATGTGGGAAAATTTTCCAAGGCCATGTTTAAGCAGTTAATGTAATTCATTCATATATTATCATGTAAATAATTATTGCCTTGCCCCAATGTTAAATCTCATGAATAAGTCGGCATACTCTGTGTACAATCTCGGAGAAAGTTCATGCTTGGTCTATATAAAATCTGTTATATAAGAAATAGAGTTATTTTATGATGTATCTGTAACATATTATTTGATTATTGTTGCAGTCCATTTTTTTATGATGCCAAAGTTGGTATGTTATAGCACTGATGTCATGATGGACATGTGTTGTAGAGAATGAATTTTTTTTTTTTGGTATGGGTATACTGATGGAACTTTTAGGAAGATCCTAATCTCGTCTGGTCTGATTTAGTTCAAAATATCCACACAAATCCAAAATTCAAGTGACACATGATTGCAACTGTCTGTGCAAGTCTAACTATTGCTGCCTACTTTCTGTGCTGTTAGCTTTGGACAGTCTTGTATCTTCTTGCCCATCAGTTGTATTAATTTTTTTTAAGTGTTTGGAAAAATTAAAATTTGATTGTTGTCCTTTTTCTGCTGTTGTGTTTCGGGACTTTACTTGCCTTTTCAATGAGCATAGTGGATTTCTTACGTTGCGTTGTCTGTGCTGAACTCACGCTGTTGAGTAATTAAAACCACAATACCCAACCAAAAGAAAAAAAATTTTTGTTTGGTTTTATCTTTTGTTAGAGTTTGCCATGTAAGCTCACTCTGGTATTATCAAAAGGTGCATCTATGCATAAACCAGTGATAAATGGCATACACGAAACTTAGGCAATCATAAGGAGAATTTTATGAGCAAAGGTGTGTCCATTTTTTGGGATTTTCCTGATTTATAAGTACATGTATTTTATGCTTATCAATATCAAATTACATTCTGATAAAGGTTATACTTTTCATCATACTAATTACTATAGTTAGTTTAAACAACAAATCGGGTAGTTAAATGGAGGGGTGGCACAGCAAATTGCAACCCTACTACATGTACATGCATCAAAAACAAACTATTTCTCACATCAGTCCTCATCTGTCTTGTCATGTTTTTTTTTTTAATTTTACTGTTGAACTTGCAAATAAAACGTCCTGAAAAATATACAAAGCAGATTGTTGTGTCCTTGTCTGTTATTATTGAAGATAAAGATGTTTCATGTTTAATCTGACAGCTTACAGATTTTACTTGTAACAATAAAAATATTTAAAATTTTGAGAAGTCATATGCGATAGTTGGTCTGTGGGTCTCCAGACAAATGTGGCAAATATGGTTGCAGGCATCAAAATTTGGATGTAAAAATTATCTGTTATATTCTGCTTTGCTTCAGAGCCAACCAACATAATTTGTCACTACTACTCTGGTTAGCACCAGTCAGCAAACTGCACCTTTTGCCCTAAAGGTGGTGGGCCTGAGTTTTAACGCTTCCTTGAACGACTTTGACCTGGCCCATCTGTAATCCATGATCTGTACATAGAGGTGAAATCATATTTTTATCTATTGAATATTGTGTAAAATTAATAGTGGTTTACCAAAGGGGACACTTTCGTTGCTCCATAACATCCAACTAAAAGATCTTTTTCAGCCCATGAATTTTACAGGCAGATAAAAAATGGGAGCTTCAACACCCAATATTTTGACCAGCTTCCAGTGAAATCTGAAGTCTTGGGGATGAGGCTCTCGCAATCTGAGAGGTCTTTTGGAAAAATAATGAACAATTTAGCTGTTATTATATAATTGTTCTAGGACAACTCTGCAACCCAATCGAAAATTAGGCCTTGTATTTCTTTTGAAGGGGGTCCCAAGTATGGATAGTTGTGCGCGGATTTTATTATTTGCCAGTACAAAGTGCCCGTAAAATAAGTTTTTCTCTAATCTTGATGCATTGTATTCCATATATCATGACTTATTTTCCCAAAGAATTAGCAGAAATGTTTGCTTCTACACAATTTAGGTGTCTCATACTGCACACCTGGCTTACTTAGTTGTCTCCCATTTTGAATTTCTTGAATCCAGAATTGACTCGTCAAATTTATATAAGTACAAGAAACGCCTCCATAAGACTTAGCTGTTGTATTTGGATACCCTGGACTTAATGCACATTACAAGGCCTAAACTTTTGAAGTATGCTGGGCGGACACAAAGAACACGCTGTTCAGAGTGGGTAAAACCAGGAAATTTGTGTTCACTTGCTCAACTTGCTCTGCAGTGTTGTCAGTCATATCCATTACCTCTAAAGCCTAATTGCATTTCAAAAGGAAATTCCAGGGTGGCTCTTTTTGGAATGGTCTCCCTTTGTTATACCAGGGAGCAACAAAAAATCAATGTACATACTAAAATGGGATGCTGGTCTCTGTGAGTAAATTTTCATTCTCATTTCCAACCTCATTCTAGCTGGTCCTTGGCACGAAGTTCATGGCCAATACTTGGATTTTGGGTTTCCTAACCAGAAAATCATTTTTTAAACCGAAATCTATCGCCAAGGCACACCAACGATATACGAGTAGATAATGCATCACTCCATGCACGCTCGGGTTTAGTGCGCCTCCTTTAACTACGCGCACATTTTTGTTGCGGCAAAAGTTACAATGCCATCAAAGAGTGTTTTTACTGGTAAATTTATGTACAGCAAACGGTTTTTGCACAGTTATGCAGAAAATGACCGTATGATGAACAAAGCACCATAGAAATATTTATTTATATAGAGTGCAACGTCGTTGTTTGGTAAAAATTTCGTTAAGATTAACATCCGGGTCGGAAAACCCAAATCCACGTATTGAAATATAATCCAATGTTCATATGTAACGCCGTGTGAGTGGTCAAGACTAGTCACATGGTCAAGTGGAACAAAGTCAAAGAGAGTCTCAAAGTGATGTAATTATGGAATAATTTTGACAAAATTTGTTTATATAGGCATAAACAAGCATTCATCTCAACATACTATTCATGAACCCTAATTTACACGGGTGAATAGGGTTCACAAATAGTATTTTGGGCATGAATGCTTGTTTATGCCTTAAACAAAATCATCATCCCTGTAGTACCATAAGCATGTACATTACATGTACCAAGTGACCAGGTCACCCTTGACCCTCTATAACTGAAGTGTAAGCCTACTACACAGTCAAGTAGTCAAATTGAATTCTAATGGGTGGTTCACATCCTGGGTTACTATAGAATATCAATCCCGTGTTTAATAACCTCATTATCTCAATATTTCCATGATAAGAGGCAATTTTCAGTAAAAAGGAATATTGGTATTTGTTTTTGTTGTCACTACTAGGTGTGTACCAACAAAGCCATTCAGTACTGCTGTATTCATGAGATACAGTGAGTCAGATCATTGCTGATATTAGAGGCGGGTGTCACTGGTCATTGAAACTCCAAATGGTGCCTTGGGGATCTGTGTCCAAACCTCACTCATAACACACTGTGTTTCATCAGCCAGACCAACTGCCTGTAGTCGAGCTCTTTCCATCTGAGAGCAATACTCCTTTAATTACATTCTTTAAAGGTGCCAACGAGGGATTTACATTCATGTGTCCTAAAAAAAAGTGTTGATTTTTAAAACCCAGAAATGTAACGCTTTTCCATCAAAAATAACACCCATCTGAAAGGATTAAGGGCGCGTTCCCACTAGATGTTTGGTTACCAGGTCGTGGTACTCGATGCTACCTCGAGCCCACTAATCCCTTGCCTAGTGGGAACGCGTTTTAAGTGGACTCGGACCGACATCCGAGATCGGGTCCGAGACCACCTCAGGGAGGTAGTCTCGGACTGGATGGAGCTTTTGGTTACCAAATGCCACAGTTGGGAACGCTTTGTACATCGCCAATTGGGCCCGGCTCACATATCACCGCGGGACACACTGCCTTGGCTGTGAGCAAGACCCGGGGAGTCAATGGACAAATTTATCGCAAACAAAATCCGTATTTTTTTCTACATTGAATTCACAAATATACCCTGAAACATCTACAACATTTCTTC
>JAMKCH010083609.1:0-13168 GCA_023653785.1 Ophioderma brevispina
TGCTCAATAAGGTCAAGAAGGTGAATTGAACTATTTCTGTCTTTTAATTGTATGCCTTTTTTAAGAACGAAATTAACATTGTTAGAATTGATAGCTAGTAATATTGTCTGCTTGTGAAAAAATGCTATAGGCCTTCAATAAATCTTTATTACTAGTAGATTCACAATTCCAAAGTAAATTTTGATAAGTTTTATTTTCCATTGGCGAAATCAGTAGTGGTAACGATGGTGTGCTTACCCAGAGCAATTATTAATTTATATAACACCTGAAAAGTTGCTACTGTTCTAAAGGTATAATAAGGTGGGGCGGCCTCAATCTTTTGGATTGAAACGTTTTTCAAACAAAAGAATATTGTAGATATCAGAGTCAATGGCTTAATCTGCTTTAACTAACAATATATTTTCCAACCAGGGACAGCACCCCAAAATTAATGTTGTTGGGGAAATACAGGGACTCACTTACTCAGGGGAGGGGGACAGTAAAATCATGGAATTCATGTAAAATTTGGGAATTTTACTGCTTAAACTAATGGAACAGCCTCATCGTCTGTTTGGAGACAACAGTCCTGACAATCGCTCTATGGGGAGGGTCAATTGTCCCCTCCGCCATTCTCTATTGGTTTGCCTCCAAGATGCCAGGAATAACACTTACGAAGAAACAAGCATTAACCAAAGAACACTAACAGGAAAAGGATGGTAGGTGTCCAAGGCCGCAGTTTTACCTCTCAGTAGAAAGGGTGGGTTTTTTATGAATCTATGGGATTCCTTCATGCCTGAAACCTGGTGTAAGGCCGAGACAAAAAGACTTTTTGGATTAGAATTTTCCCATGCTAATATGGTTTTATTGGCAAATTGTGACATATAACTTATAAATTATGTTAAAATCACAATCATCAAACAGCACTTTTATAATACCTATGTTTTATTTTAATGTTTCCAATAGAGATGGACTTGACGTGTGAGTTTATAAAATATAGAAACTTTGTTGATATCGGATAGCCAAAACTGGCCCAATGTTTTTTTTCAAGTGTCTCCAGATAATTAGCCTTACTTCCTGAACCAACCCCACATTACACCCCACGTAAAAATCTATGAAAAGCTGGAACATTTCTCATAAGAATCAGTCAACTTCCAGTTGAGATGAACTTAAGTTGTTTGCTTGCCAAAAAATTAATCTTTGATTTTGGTATTTTTTTTTTTGTGGGACAGGTCTGTATACAAACAAAAAGTTGTGTCAACACGACAACTTGCAGAAAATTGTGCAAATTATTAGACAATTCAGCATACTCCATTAATGCCTTGTCGCCTGTTTGTGAATAGGGTCCAGGCCACATGGGGTCATCAGAACGTCAATCTGTGATACACCCCTATGAGCCTTGGGCCAGTGGGCTTCTTCTTTTCTGATTGAGTATTAGGTTAAGGGCAAGTTTCACACCCCCTTGTTGCTTTTGTATTTTACACACATTTCATGATTTTTTGCACCATTTTTAAAAACATCAAAAACGGTGTTCTATAATAGTTACCAACAAAGGTTATCCCATGCAGACAATCCTGAGCTGTATGTTTTTGTTGCGTTGTGTTTTGCCGGATTTAACACAGCTATTGACCCATTTAAAGTTCAGAAACCGCTTGGCCTAAACGGCGGGAATTTAAAAGCAATATGCACATTTTTGAGTGCGCCGGCCCCAATTTTTCCAAAATTTGGAGATTTTTAACAGACTGTTGCAAAATAATGGTAACTGGCTCAATTAAACGTAACCTGTGAAATGGTTTTAAGGCTCGACATGATTTCTATGTGTCACAAACGCAGGAATTTTTTACTATAATATTATTACGGGGATCCCCGATAAGACTTCAACCGGGCTGCTTGTTAACGCCGAAGTTCCAATGTTAAAAGGGCCGGGCAATAGTGCCATGGTCGTGTCTACGCTCATCCACCATTCTTCTTTCTTTTAATTGTCGAAAGCACGTTCAGTTATCGGTCGATTTTCTCGAGGTGTCAAACTATTTCATCATGGACTGACATAAACGAGCATTTCCAGCGCTGCCGATAAGTCCAATCTAGGATCACAATTCTTACTTACAAACTCGCTTATTTTGTGATAAAGAAATGCCATTTTTTTTAGCATTCTTCTTCCTTCCGGTCGCAAGGATATAAGTTTTTTCCTATACAATTAGACCAACCGTAACTGTGCAAAAATCTCAAATTTTTTGAAAATTGGGGGCCCGCTCTTCAAAAATGTGCAATATTGCTTAAGACATTAGCAACGCCGTCAGGCGCAAGACGCACCAAAATCCCGCGGTCGCGCGGTGAATTTTTGCTGCGATATGAAAGCGTGCGAGTTTTTTAATGTACTTTTTGCGCGACGCATCTTTGGAAAAACGAAAAATCATATTTGAAAAATGTAAACAAAGCGCTAATTTAGACCAGGAAATTTCAATTTCTTCTAATATTCATGATTTTATAGACAAAAATATTTTTGATTCAATAGTGCATAAGAGTATTAACTTCATATCACCTTCACAACAGTACTCAATTTTAAGTTCAAAAAAATTGATAAGTCATTTGTAGAAAGAGACAATCTTTAAAATGGCGTCCAAAAAGTCACTTTTTTACTAAACACAGAACACGGATTTTCTCAATGTTCAATCTTCATCAAAATTTTGGCAAATTTTTAGAAAGTGACTACAAAAATAAACGAAGTAAAAGGTAAGTTTAACTTTCCTACGATAGCAAGATCGGGTCGGTCTTCTCTATGGACGGTTTTTTCTCAATTTTTCATTTTTTTTCATTTTTCGAGTTTCTAACTAAAGATATTCTCCCAATTATCCCTCAAATTTTGGAAAAGAAAAGTAAAAAGTCACATTTTTTGACCTTTTAGTTAAGGATTATCGACACTCACGTCAGCTCTCTTTTCCAAAAAATCAAAAAAACCGTCACTAGACAAAGTTTGTCTTGTTTCTAAAAAATCACATAAGAAATCATGAAAATTCAAATTGGTTTGTGGTTATCTTGTCTGCACATTTTTGAGGCCCCCTACGTGGTTTTTTTTCGTCATTTTTCCCACTACACTAAAGTTTTACACATTAATTTAATGCCATCATCGGGTTCATCGTCCACTTTTCTTTCTAGAAATGTATCTTTAACAACCCTAATTAAATAAGTTTGCAAAGTTACAAACCAAAATAGATACTCGGCACTCAAGGTTCACACACAACTAGCCCTTAATCTGATCCATGAGTAAGCAAAGAAAATCTTAGTTTCCTGTATACTCAAACCTATGTGATCATATGCGTGTTTTTGTTTTTTGTTTTTTTTGTTTTTGTCAAAAAAGCTACATGAAAATTCTTTGTTTAATTGTATTTTTTAGATAACTTTCTTTTATAGGAGCAGGCGGCTATGTGGCCGTGTATTTTTGCGTTTTCTTAAAGGGGCAAATTGTGATCCACAACCTCTTCGCCTCCCCGCCCCCCCTACGTACCTTAACAAAAGTAAGATATTTATAATCATCTTAACCGTTATCCTTAGTAATCTATGTGTACCAAATTTAGAGTTAAATTACGATTTCGGTCCGTATCTGTAAGAAAATTCGCAATTGTTTGTTATTTTTCTGTCCGTAAACAACAAAGATTACAGCACAGTGTGGCCTATGGGGCCGGTGGGAAACAAAGGAATGCTCATAACACAAAACCGCAACGATCGGAATCAACTAAAACTTTTTGTTAATGAAAGCTTTTCTCAAGGCTTATCTAGTGGCACCACATGAATAAACAGATGGTGCTGCAATCACACGAAATGCACACCTTTAACCAGTTTTAAAAAGAAATGTTCAAATCTCAGTTGAAAACCTTAAAAAATGAAAGGTGGTAAAATTGACTTTCTACACTGTTGCACACACAGAAGCTTGAGACCACCCCTAATTTTTTCCTTGGCCCAAAATAGTTTGAGTGCAATAATTTGCAGGAGTACCATGAATTCCACAACACACAGAGACCAACACCACCAACATCTATCAAAAGCAACCCCTACATGCCCTCTTCTTGCAGAATGCGACCACACTAATACTATTCCTATAGAAAAATGATTCTACCTCTATACAATGCTTTTCTTTTATTTGTACTCAAATGTCAGGAAGGTTAAAAAAAAGGAAAACAAGGTTCAAAAGTGAAAAAAGCCTTTCAAACTGCTCTATCCAAGAACTCTTATACGGGTTGTATTTCTCAGAACTGAAAAGAGAGTTTGCTTTTAAACACCTGATCTCACACTATCAGTTAACCACATAAGAACTACCACAGGTCTATGATACAGTCCTGTCCGATTGGGTCATTACAGACCCAACCGTTTTTTTTGTTAACTCTTTTTGGGTACTTTAATTACTGTGACAAGTGCATTATGCCTGCTTGGGAAAGTGGTTCCTAGATATTCATGCATAGTGTTTCACATGACCTTTGAAACCTCTTGTAAAAATGGATGATCATGAGGGACCCATACCATCTTTCTACCTGCCAAGTTTGGTGCCACGGTTGCGTTGCTTTACCATCTAGATTTGTTTTTCAAACGATAATACTATAATTGTTTCAGTATGAACTTTTGACCTCTCAGTCATATGATCATGAAAGGACACACATTGTGTGCCCTGAATGCTCTTATATTTTTTAAGGGGCATTCAGACCAGACCTGTATTGGTTAGGGGTTAGATAGTCTGCCTCTGGAGAGCTAAAGGCAATAAAACATTCAACCCATCAAACTGACCCAGGTTTAAGTCCCCTATCAGGACAACATTGCATAATTTTCTTCCCAACTAAGGTCGATCTGGAAAAAAACATTCTAAATGTGAACGTTTATAGACTTGAGACACTGGATGCATATTGAACTAAAGATAACTCGCGACATGCAGCATACCCAATTCTTGTCGCCATGCAAAGAAACACTGATAAGTGTGGCAGTAAATGGCAATGGGCTCTTAAAGATTAGGAACAAAATCCATCAGGACTCTATGAAATTGTAATGGTGCCATCTTGCAAAGATTGATAATATACTACGGATCTTGCATTTCACACCATGCCATAATGCAAATCAAGTCCACCTTTAATAATGTTTTATACTATGTATATTGAAATGCTTGAAGCATTGCCCTGACATTATCATGATCAGCTTTCATGTGAAAGAAAACAGACCTTGTTCCTAATATGCTCAAAGGTGCAAGTAAAATAAATTATTTTCCTACCAACAAACTGTTTTGCAAACTGAAACGACACTATTCCACCTCATCAACAGCAAATAAATCCTCCTTCAAATGGCAAACATTTAAGTGTACCTATGATCCAAAATATGAATCAATTTGAACGGGCTTTTTCAATTGCTACAGATTAGACCTTAACAATTTATTTTATCAAAAATATATTTTCATGAAATATTTTGTTAACAGTATGTTTATCTCTTACCAATCCTTAAACCCCACTCATGGTTTCGGGGGCCCGGGTCTGGGAGTGGGTTTGGTATTATCCAGCATATGGCAAATCAAAATTTTTTTGCAAGCTAGGTTGTATTGTATATCATGCTTGTAAATACAAGGGATCCTATGTGGCAAACTAATTCCCATTGGCAGTAAATGTAAAACAGGTAAAAACTTTACGATGGAATCTTTTGATCCCAGGGCTAAAATTGTGAATTCACCAGGCATATTATTCGTACTGTGTTTGCAATCATTTGTACCTTATTACTTCAAATTAACCATGAGTACTATCGTATTTTGCTGGAAAATGCTGACCAAAATATACCTTCTAGTCCAATAGAACAGGAAAAGTGATCACGTGTATTAGGGGAAATGGCCAAGCCCGCAACCGATTTTCTCCTGTACACTCGGCGCGCCCTGGCTTTGTCTTACTGCGTAGCAACGCACGCGTTGTCACTGTTGTTGCGCACAGCACAGAGCACGCAAAATTTTTGCGTACACAGCACACAACAAAAGCAGCAACCCGCTTTTTTTTCTCCTTTTTTTTTGATTTTTTGCACTTTGTGTTTTCTCACTAGTATTATTACCATTTTCATTCATCTTCAGGTAGACAGAATGGACTATAAAAGAACAATAATTCTCCCCCAAATCTAATGTAGATTTTTCTTTCTGCAATCATTATGCGAAAACCAATCGATGAAGAAACCATACCTCTAAAAAGATTCCTGCATGGTCCCTAAATGCCCAAAAGTCTCGTCAATCACGATGACCCCTGTTAAATTTTGCTTATGAAAAGGAGATATTTTGCCGAGGTGATAGCATGTGTCATCAGTTGTTGTTGTTGTTGTGTTTGGGGGCCACGTGGCTTCAACACTATGAAAGAAAATACTTTTTTGTCTCCTAACTACGCATACGATACTTTCCAAATACTATGATATTTTAAACCCACTTGTGGTGGGTGCCCAACACTATTTAATGTAAGTGCATATGCTCTTATGAATACATTTGGGCACCCGTCGATTTTTGGTTACCCGTTTGTGGGGAGGCGCATTGTCTAACTTTATATAAATTCCGTTTGATTTTCGGATTTTCCTTATTGTCTTCAGCGAGGTCCGACTTATGTGCAAGCAATAAAAGAATAAAATGGGCTTCGTTCCCATGTCACCACTTGGAGATGTGTGCATCCGCAGCATGCATGGATTTTTTTTTTTTTTGGTGTGATGATAGATATTGAGGAAATGAAAATCCCAAAATTTTGAGCTTCATACCGCCTTCGTTTTTCCTGCAGGAGCATTCACAAATTTAGGGGGGGTCACTTTCAAAAATGCTTGTGCGATGCGCACATTGACAATTTTGGAGAGGGGCCATAAACTTGTAATTGAAACCTCCCCACTTTGAAAATCACTATCTGGGGTTTTTTTTTTTTTTTTTTTTTTAATATTTAATTAAAACATGTATATACATGACTTTTAAAATGTTCTTTAGGGTGTAAACATGCAATATCTTTCACCTGGGACCAAGTTCTGGTGGTCCCACAACTCCGTAAAGTAACAATATGTTTTATCTCCATTTTTCTGGTTAATCCTGAGTCCGCACCTGCAGGACTTTTTACCAGTACACTAAATAAGAAGTATGTAAATAATAAGAGTAACAGCCTATTGAAAAAATCCGTAATTTTTATTGCATTTTGACATATATTGCAATGTTGACATAGGACACTCACCCCTCTATCCATTCAGATATTTGAAGAACATCATCAACGAAACTAATTCTTGAAAGAACCGCTTGGTGTCTTTATGATCTTCATTTTTTTTTCCACCAACCAAGCACAAGAAACTTTTGCTGATATCCCCATAGAATTTTTTTTGGGGGTTATATGGTGATATAACACTGTGCATGTACAAGTACCACTCTTGCGGTCACATATAACTTTGTTTGGTAAAATTTGAGTTGTATTTTTTGTGAAACATAAGACACCAATCTAGTTCTTTCAGTAAAGTTTTGGTTTAATGTAGTATCTTTCACCTATCTGATTAAGACGGGGGTGGTGTCCATGTCAACATTGGTTTTCAGGGGGGTCAAAATGTGTGAAAAAGTACAATATCAAATAACACATTTTTCATCAAAGGGCTGTACCTCACTTATTACTTTTCTAAGTGTTCTTACTTTGTATTGGTTTAAAGTTCTAAACTAACTATATAACCTATATGTTCTCACTTTTGGAGTTATGACCCCCCCAGACTAGGCCCCGAATGAACAAAGTCGCATATTTACGCCTCAATTAACTCTAGACAGGTAAATCCGCACTGCAAATCTTACCCTAATGAGTTGTGGAGGGCTCGATTACTAATCTGTGACCCCTCTCAACATTGTCTTCCACATGGGGTTTGCACTTTGATTGGTGACCCCCCAAATTTCCAATTGCTCTAGCGGAAAACGAAATGGATATGACGCTCAAAATTTCAGGATTGTTTCGGGTATAATCTCATCAATGTTATACCACCAAACAGCTTAATCAAAAAATCCCTGACTGCCTGCTGTGTCACAATCCTCGTGTTGAACCCTGGAATGGGCCAATGGTTTAATTCAGGCACATTTGGTTTTTTGTCTGTAACATGTATATTCACTGCAAATTCATCATACCAAATTTGTAATGAAAAAAAACACAAAATGTCCAATTTACTCTATGACCTAATGTGTAAAATTTCAGCAGCCTTGCATGAGTGTTGTCCTTACAATGGCTCAGCCGATTCCAATAGCCCACCATTACGGGGAGCAAACACACACTGCCAGCTTTTTCTTCTGACCATCATGTACTACATGTATTATTGCTTTTGTTTTTTTCTAAACCGTCCTTCCTACCCTCAATTCCTTTATAGCAATCAAAAACATTTAGACAATTCCTGTTGTTTGTGGGCAGTTTATGCAGCCTACTTTAGTCCCCCAAGAAATTCTTCAATAGTAGCAGAATAATGCAATATTTTTGCCCACTACTCTAATTAACGATCCATGGTCCGATTACTATATCCTCGTCCCCAGGGACCCCCTATATTTTTTATCGAAGTGGCAAAAGTTTGGTATCAGAATAAGTTACTATTTTTCCTCATTACCCTTTGAAATCTATAAGGGCGTACAAGGATGTTTGGATTTGGATGTTATGAGTGAAAATATGCCCCCCTTTTGGTCGACCAATATTAATTTTTACACAGTACTCTAATGGGGATTACAAAATCACAGTTTTTTAGAGCTCTCACTGTCAAAATGGGTTTAAATTGGCGCCAAACTTTACAGACAGGGTTTTGGGTTGAAGGCCATTCTATCAAGATGGAAAAACTTATAGACTTAATTGGGGGGTCCCATCCCCCTTTAGTGCCACATTATATGCAAAGCATCTCACCCACACAAGATTCCTACGTGTTATTAAACTTACTGCATCATCAATGATGAGCCTGCATTTTCCATCCATCCAAGAATGAAAAAGTGTCCTACAGGAATTTTTATTTTAAAAAATGAATTCCTGATTGAGGATTCACTTCATATTTGGATTCTGTATTTTGAAACTGACACATATGCAAATGTTAAGTTACAACTTTTCTGAACTGGAAATTAAATGGATTAAATTAGACTTGTTATTTTTTTTTTTTTCTCAATTTGTTTCATATTTAAAGAAATTTGATTTTTTAGACAAAATTATACCTTTGTATCACTCGTGTTCCTCCCACTCCTTTGGAAATGGATTTATCAGAGGACCAACTTGCCATCCTTCATTTAAACGTGTAAGTTTTTTTTATTTGCAATTTGTGGCTAGAGGCCATATCCTGTTCATTTTCCAACCTAAATGTTTTTATTAGAACTAACATTGGTTCAAATTTCCCTATCAGTCATACTTTCATCATTAAAGGGCTTGCAATAAATTTTGAACCTCCATAACATTATAATAAAATTGGAACTAAAGTGCAGTTCTAGAGTCACTTGCACTTTAAAGCGGACGTCGCAAATAAAAAAAAATAGGAAGGTTCATAATCAATATGATTGTACTGTTTCCACAACCAGACATAGTCCTGATCCTCAAGGTATTTGGGTTTGAGAAGACATAACCCCTTTTGTTCGATAATCTGAGTCATCGCACTTCATCTGCCCGCACACCACACCAAAGATCTATTTCGCATCTTCGATCTAACTCAAATTACTTACTTTGTCCTCATGTTCTCCTTTCTGAGTCCCTGATGGCTCTCTTGAAATGGTTCTAGGTGCTCTGTTGTTGAAGAACATTTCATTAGCCACTGACCAAACCACTTGGCTATAACTCAGAGGTTTGAATGAGATTTCTCAAATGGTCAGCTAAATCCCTCTTCCATTCCATTACAAGTGCCTTCATCACCACTGAATGGCCTTCACCTCCCACCGCCACCCGGACACGCCCCCCAAAGAACCGCCTTAACATTTGACCCTTTTTTGACAAATATCTTCATCAATTTTTCCTTTCTTGATTTGAGACAACTTCAATTTTCTAGTAAATAACCCTAACCCACTGAATTGCAATGAGAACGCAATCAAGTGCCCCTATTGGCATTTAATTGCTGTTAGACGTCAAGACCTCTTTATGTTAAGGCAAGGAGATTAGAAGACCGCAAAGAGCCACAAACCTTCACGGATCTGTCACCTTTTCCCAACTGATCCTCTCCCTTTTTTCCCCCCATCTCCTCCCCCCCCTTTCCGTCGATTGCACTTCGGCTGCCTTTTCCTTTCCCCTGAGGAGATGGCCCAAAACCAATTGCTTTCTAGTTTGCATTTGAGATGTCCAACAGCACAATAACCTGTAGTTTCTATTGTCGTCAAAATTTTTATCATCAACCTGTGGCCCCCACCTTTCCCCAAATCCAAAGCCGGACCCTCTCTGTTGTTTCCCCCCCGCATGGACTGTACGTGGAATATCCAAATTAGCAGATTTTTTTTAACTGACGCAATTTGAACTCAGTTAAGACAACAGTCCACCCAAACACTTTCAACACAATTTTCACCTCCGAGATATATACTTTCTTAGTCATGAAAATGGCACAACTTTCAACTGTGGGAGTCCAACTGGAAATTTTGGACTCTGGGCTTCCAGATCTATGGTAATTACAAGATCTGGCTGATTGGTGTTCCTTACAGAACACACCTGCGATAGCCCTTTTGAATAAAACCAGGTCAAAATACATGCAGTGCCTATAATCTCTGCACCCGCATCCCTTGACTCGCTAACGATCCAGACCTGGCTTTTTTAAGGGGACCCCAGGGGCAGAAGGACCTCTAAATTAGCCGAAATGCTAGGCATGTTTTTTGGTGTTGGCCTTAACCCGGGGGTAATGTGGGAGACTACCCCAATATCACTACCTCCACATCAGTGGCATAAGAGTGGGGGGTGGAGAGCCCCACTCAAGTCCTTACCGTCTCCAAAGAGATCAGGAAAAGTTTTCAAAACCAACACAAAATCACTTGATATCTTTGAATGGATTCATCAGGATTGTCCATAAGATAAAATTTATTAAAAGGTTCTTAATCTCAAATCCAATGGTACATGTAAATGCATAAGCGACAGTTTCATATTCAGGCTATTGACCAAGCTTCCGGGTCAGTCGTTTGGGATAGTTAGCATTAATGTGTTCACCTTCACCTGCAAAATGTGTTTCTTATTAACACTTAAGTGCCTAAGGTGTTTTGACTCACGTTGGTACATTGTTTTCGAAATGCGTCAAAATCGCTCAAAAAGTAACATGATGCTTTCGTGACCCTGCTTCCACAGCATACACATTGCAAGGAAACCACTTTCCCGATGGAATTTTCAAATGAAACTATACCACCTTTGTAGGGGGGGGCATAAGACAGGGCCAAAGGTGCAATATAAATGAGTTCCAGTTTATCGTCTGTAAATTAGGGGCAAAACATTGTTTTCGAAATGCGTCAAAATCGCTCAAAAAGTAACATGATGCTTTCGTGACCCTGCTTCCACAGCATACACATTGCAAATTTGATGTTTATATCTGCTCTAGAAGGACCAATTTACATATATTTAACACAAACATTACCATTTTGTACATTCTTGTATTTTTTGTGGGTGCAGTAGTACTTGCCATAGGTTTGTACAGCAATGGCGTGCAGTCACTCGATGAT
The DNA here is from genome assembly GCA_023653785.1 of Ophioderma brevispina. Classification (NCBI taxonomy): domain Eukaryota; kingdom Metazoa; phylum Echinodermata; class Ophiuroidea; order Amphilepidida; family Ophiodermatidae; genus Ophioderma; species Ophioderma brevispina. The sequence goes on from JAMKCH010083609.1 coordinate 11,609, forward strand.
GGAATCGCTTCTTTTCAGCACATAAAGGGTTAATTATTTTTTTCTGATTATGTAATTAATTTTGTTTCATGCATATGAATATACATAAGCAGAAAAATATTTCTGGCAACAGGGTTTGCTAATTTTTATTTTTAAAATCACACTCCCGCTGGTGCCTAAGGGGGGGGGTTCCTAGGGACCCAAGCTAACTATCTCATTAACGGGCTAGAAATTTTAGTAATTTTTTTTATGGAAAGAAGCGCATCGATAAGTTGCACAATTACAAAAAATTAGAGTTTGAAAATATTTTTCACGTAAAATAAAAATAAAAATTAAAAAAAACATAAAAATCCTGACTTTAATGCTCATTTTAGCCCACAAAGTGTTAATACTTAGGTAATTTTTAGCATGATTATGAAATGTTTTGTGGTTCTTAAACTTTTGGAACACTTTTTTATCCCTAAGTACTGACATGTGTTTAGTACAGTGCAGTATAGGCACATTGCTATGCATCATGGGACCCCACCCAATTAGAACCGGGGTTCACACTAGGTTTTGAAAATATTGCATCTACTTGGATGCAAATTTGTTTTCCTTGAGGTTGAAAAAGTGCATCCATCACAAATTATATGCGTTATAGATAACCTAAATTTCAAGTTTTAACACAGGTTTGAGCACTGTTTTACACTACTGTAAACAATCCATAAACATCCATTTCCAAAACCTAGACTGGGGTTATCGATCCTTAAACTTCAAAAGAACTCTAGAGTATCTTGATTACACTTTGGGACAGCGAAAGAGGGTTAGTGAACTAAAAAAAGATGTAAATACAGTCAAATTTATGCCTATATAATGTGCTATATTTTCACAGATTATTATATGTATTTTTACATTAACAGAATTATTTGAGTGAAAATAATATAATGCTAGAATGTGCCAGATCAAACTCTGTGATTTTTTATTGTGTAGTTTTAAGTGTCTATTTATTTGCATCCACATAGATGCACAATTTTATTCTATCTAAACCAAAGTGTGTACACCACTGAAAATGTATGATTCTATGATGCCAAAACGCACACTAATGTGAACCCTGATTAGAACATATTTTTCTCTGTTTCATATGAAGGGCCATCATGCATCACCAGCATACTTTAATTCCAAAATTTCATTTGATTTTGACATACCATTTTACTGTGAGAGATAATTGTGTGTTACAATAGCCCATAGAGTACTGTACAAGCTATTTTCCAGTTAGGCGACGAAAAAAAGAAAACCCTGTTTTACGGGCGAGCGGACCTTTCGAGTAGGGTCGGTCGGTCGAATTTTTTATTTTATTTTTTTTTAAAAAAAAAAAAAAAAAAAAAAAAAAAATATTTTTACAAACAAATTTTCGAGAACAAAAATAGCCAAAATTGATAAATTTGGGCTAAAACAGGCTGATTTTACATGATTTTTGGAAAAACTAAAAAAAAAAAAAATTCTGCAAAACTTAAAAATCAGGGTCGGTCGGGCCCGTAAAACAGGGTTTTTTTATTTTCGTCGCCTTACTGGGACAAACCATATTTTAGCCTGTAGCATCAC
>JAMKCH010083610.1:0-15000 GCA_023653785.1 Ophioderma brevispina
AGGTTCATACCCCATTCCGTGTCGAGATATTCAGGATTTAGTGATTTTTTAAATTGTATTACAGTATAGGAAGGAAGCTGCCATACAACGGGTACCAATTATGAGGAAAATTACGGCCAAAAAATTTGGTTTAAAATTCAAATTACCATAGTAAATTCGGGATAAGTGTCAAAAGTCAATTGGCAATGAAGGGGCACATATCATATCAAATTTTGCTGCCGATGTCAAAGGTCAATCAGATGTCATATGTGTAACTTTACAAATACTAAAATAACCAAAGGTCAGCGGACAAGTTAATCTCAATCACCGGAAACAGAATATCAGTGGCTGTCATTTAAAATTTATTTCATTTTTTGGTTCATACCGCATTCCGGTCTCGAGATATTAAAGATTAGTGATGTACATGTATTACAGTATTGAAGGAGCCTTCCATACAACGGGTACCAAATATGAGGAAAAGGAAAATTACGGCAAAAAATTTGTTAAAACTTCAAAGTGCCTATTAAATTAGGGATAAGTGCTCAAAAGGTTTAAAATTGGTTAATGACAGGGTTCACATCTATCAGGTCAAATTTTGCTGCTGAGGTCCCAGGGTCAATCAGAGTCCTCTTGTGTATCTTACAATGCTGACCTAACCTAAGGTGAGGGGTCAAGCATAATATTAATCACCAAAGAGAATATCGGGCTTTATTTAAAAATTATTTCAGGTCATACCCATTCCGGTCTCGAGATATTCAAGATTGCGTGATTTCACAGTATTACAGTATAGGAAGAGCCTTCCTACAAAGGGTACCAGATTGAAGAAATTACGCGTTAAAATTGTTACAAATTCAAAGTTCCATTTAGCAAAGTTTATAAGTTTTAAAAAGTTGGAATTGCAATGAAGGGTCCACAGATCAAGTCGAATTTTTCTGCCGACCTCCCGTCAAGTCAAATCAGGGTCATTATGTGTTATACTATTAGAAACATGTCAAAGGTAAAGCTAATATTAATCACCGGAAAGAGAATCATCAGGGCATTTCATTTAAAATTTATTTCAGGTTCATACCCATGCCGTTCGCGAGAGATCAGGATTTTGTGATTTACATGGTATACAGGATAGGAAGGAGCATTCCAAAAAAAAACGGGTTACCAAATATGAGGAAATTTACGGTGATGAAATTATTAAAAATTTCAAATTACTTAGAAAATTCGGGGGCTAAGTGATCCAAAAAGTGATGAAATGGAATGAAGGGAGGGGCACATATCAAGTCAAACTTTTGCTGCCGAGTGGTCAAAGGTCAATCAGATGGGTCAAATGTGTATCTTTACAAATGCTGACCTAACCAAAGTTCAGAGGTCAAGCTAATATCAATCACCGGAAAGAAAACCAACAAGCTTTCATTTTAAAATTGATTTCAGGTTCATACCCCAGGTCCGTTCTCGAGATATTCAGGATTTAGTGATTTACATGTATTACAGTATAGGAAATAGCCTTCCATACAGCGGGTAGACATGTGGAACGGTATTTTTGTCAACCATTTCATTTATACAATCTTTGGCAACCAGGGTTTTCAAATAAAAGTGGATATGCGGATTCCAAAAATCATGGGGTGTCATTTTTAAAAAGTTGTTCTGGATGAATTCTAGCGGGGGGGGGGGCAAAAATTTACATGGTTTATACAGGTGGGCCATAAATAAAAGGGGCACAAAATGTGTTTTAAAGTATACCATCCTGTTCAGTACCTTTCAAGGATCAGAAAGGTATAGTTTGCCCTACCTGAGTGGTAAGTCAAAAAGTTAAAGGAAAACGGGGGGTTCAAGGTCCACACAACTGGGGGTAAAAATTTCAAGATTCATCGGTTTGTTCTAAAAATGGTGCCAAATTGTTCGTCTTATGTACAGAAGCCGAAATATAAAGGTCGCGTGTCAATGACGTTTTGATAATAATAAGAGGGCAAATATGGACGTGGTACACAGGGTCTATGGAGAGACCATCAGTTATATCTCTAAACGTTCCACTTGTGAAAGTGAACACACAACAGAATCTATATACCATTTTCTTATTTAGTATGACCAATGAAATAATTAAACCAGTTTCAACAAACTAGGACCATTCTGTAAAATGACTTGACTTCTGAGCCTATCTTACTAAAAAATGGTCGTGAATATGGCACCATAAATATACTTTTTAGAAACCTGAAAGAGTCGGAACAGACTGGTTTATAAAATTTTCAAAACAATTTAAACAACTTTTATGTTACCCCTGTAACAAATTTTGCCCCCCTATATAAAACCCCAAGAAAACACATTTTTAAAAAAAGAAGCCCATGATTTTCAGATTCTCAATGAAATTGGTATTGGAAAAACATTGGTGTCAAATTTGTATATGAAAAAAAACTAAACCAAAACATCATTACATTCCAAATGTACTAGGGTACCAAATATGAGGAAATTACGGTAAATTTGTGAAAAACTTCAACATTGCCATAGTAAATTCGGGATAAGTGCTCAAAGGTTTTCAAATTGGCAATGAAGGGTCACATATCAGGTCAAATTTTGCTGCGGAGTGGGTCCATAGGTTAATCAGAGGTCAAATGTGTATCTTTCAAATGCTGACCTAACCAAAGGTCAGCGGTCAAGCTAATACAATCCACGGAAAGAAAATCATTCAGGGCTTTCATTTAAAATTTAGTCAGGTTTCTTACGCATCCGTTTTTGAGATATCAGATTTAGTGATTTACCTGTATTACAGTAGTAGGAAGGATAGCCTCTTCCATACAACGGGTACCAAATATGAGGAAATTATGGTAAATTGTTTAACTTTCCAAACTTGCCATAGTAAATCGTGATAAGTTTTCAACAAGTTTGAAATTAGCAATGAGGGTCACATATCAAGTAAATTTCCTGCCGAGGTTCAAAGGTCAATCAGAGGTCATAGGTGTATCTTACAAATGCTGACCTAACCAAATGTCGGAGGTCAAGCTAATCTCAAGCGCCGGAAATAGAACATGGAACTTAAAGTTATAATTTATTTCCAAGTTCCTACCCCATTCCGTTTTCGAGATATTCAAGATTTAGTGATTACATGATAAAGTATAGGAAGGAGCTTCCATACAACGGGTACCAACTATGAGGAAATTACGGTTTATAATTTGTTTTAAAACTTCAAATTGCCAAAGGAAAGTTAAATTCGGGCTTAAGTGCTCAAAAGTGAAGTGGCATTGAAGGGTCACATATCCGGTCAAATGTGTGCCGAGGTCAAGGGTCAATCAGAGGATCTATGTGTATTTACAAAAGTTGACCGAACCAAAGGTCAGGGTCAAAGCTAATACTCACTCACCGGATAAAGAGAATAATCAGAGCTTTCATTTAAAAATTTATTTCAGGTTCAACCCCTTACGTCTCGAGATTATCAAGAATTAGTGAGTTACATGTATTACAGTATAGGAAGGAGCCTTCCATAAAACGGGTACCAAAATTGAGGGAAATTACGGTAAAAAATTGTTAATTAAAAACTTCAAAATTGCCATAGTAAATTCGGGTTAAGTGTTTCAAAGTTGAAAGTGGCAATGCAGGGTCACTATCAGGTCCCAATTTTGTGCCGAGGTGAAAGGTCATCAGAGGTCATAGTGTATTCTTTATAAATGTGGCCTAATCAAAGGGTCAGAGGTCAAACTAATCTCAAACACCGGAAATAGAATCATGAGAGTACATTAAATTAAAATTATTTCAGGGTTATACCCATTTCCGTTTTCGAGATATCAAGATTAGTGAGAACATGATGACAGTATGGAAGGAAGCCTTCCATTACAACGGGGTACCAAATATGAGGAAATTACGGTTAATTAAATGTGTTTTAAAAACTTCAAATTTCCATGTAAATCGGGATAAGTGCTCAAAAGTTGAAATTGGCATTGAAGAGGTCCAATATTATTAGGTCAAATTTGCTGCCCGAGGTCAAAGGTCAACCAGAGGTCATATGTGTATCTTTACAATTGCTGACCTAACAAAGATCAGAGGTCAAAGATAATCTCAACTCGCCGGAAATAGAATATGAGAGCTTACATTTAAAATTTATTTGTCAGGTTCATACCCCCATCCTGTCTCGAGATATTCAAGATTTCGTGATTTACTGTATTACCGTAGAGGGAAGGAGCATTCCATTAAAAAGGGTACCAAATATGAGGGAAATTACGGTATAATTTGTTAACAAATTCAAAATGCATAGTAAATTTCGGGATAAGTGGTCAAAAAGTTGAAATTGGCAAGAAGGGTCACAAACAGGTCCAAATTTTTGCCGGAGGTCAAAGGCAATCAGAGGTCTATGTGTATCTTACAAAGGCTGACCTAACCAAAGGTCAAAGAGTCAAGCTAATCTCAATCACCGGAATTAGAATATGAGAGCTTACAATTTAAAAATTATTTCAGGTTCATACCCCATTCCGTTCTCGAGATATTCAAGATTTAGTGATTAAATATTACAGTAAAGGAGCGTCCATACAACGGGGGTCCAAATAAGGAAATAAGGTTAAAATTTGTTAAACTTCAATTGCCATAGTAAATTCGGGTAAGTGCTCAAAAGTTGAAATTGATGAAGGGTACAAATATCAGGGTCAAAATTTTGCTGCCGAGGTCAAAGTCATCCGAGGTCTCTATGTGTATCTTACAAATGTCTGCCTAAACCAAGATTCAGAGGTCAAGCTAATCTAAATCGCCGGAAATAAATCATGAGAGCTTAAATTTATAATTTATTTCAAGTTAATACCCCATTCCGTTCTCGAGATATTCACGATTTAGTTAATTTACATGTATTACGTATAGGAAGGGAGCTTCCATACAAACGGGTTACCAAATATGAGGGTGGAAATTACGGTTTAATTTGTTTAACTTCAATTGCATAGTAAATCGGGAAGTGCTCAAAAGTTGGAATCGGCATTGAAGGGTCACATATCAGGTCAAATGTTGTGCCGAGGTCAAAGGTCAATCAGGTTATATGTGTATGATTACAAAGTTGACCTAACCAGAGGTCAGAGGTCAAGCTAATCTCAATCACCGGAAGAGATTAATCAGAGCTTAAATTTAAAAATATTTTCAGGTGAGCACCCCATCCGTTCTCGAGATCTTCAAGATTTAGTGAGTTAAATGTATTAACAGTATAGGAAGGAGCCGTCCATACAACGGGTTACCAAATATGAAGAAATACGTTTAAAATTTGTTATTAAACTTGCACATGCCATCGTAAAATCGGGATAAGGTTCAAAAGTTGAAATTGCAATGAAGCGGTCACATTATAAGGTCAAATTTGGTGCCGAGGTTAAAAGGTCAATCAGAGTCTATGGTGTTCGACAAATGCTGACTTATAAGGTCAGAGGTCAAAGCTAATCTCAACACCGGAAAGAATCATGAGAGTTTACATTTAAAATTTATTTTCAGGTTTCATACCCCATTCGTTTTCGGATATTCACAGATTTAGTGATTTTACAGTATTACAGTATAGGAAGGAGCCTTCAACCACGGGTACCAAAATGAGGAAAGTACGGTAATTTTTAAAAATGTGTTAAAACTTCAAATTGCCATAGCTAAATTCGGGATAAGTGCTCAAATAGTTTGAAATTGGCATTGAAGCGGTAATATTAGGTCAAAGTTGGCTGCCGTGGTCAAAGAAGGTCTCATCAGAGGTATGGGGATCTTACAAATGCTGACCAATCAAAGGTCAGAGGTCAAGCTAATCTTCATCACCGGAAATAGAATCATGAGATTTACATTAAAATTTATTTCAGTTCATACCCATATAGTTCTCGGAGATATCAGATTAGTGATTACATTGTATTACAGTTAGGAAGGAGCCTTACCATTACAACGGGTTACCAATTAAGGAAAATTCGGTTTTAAATTTTAAAATTGTAAAACTTAAAAAAAGATAAAATTGCCATAGTAAATGGGGAGGATAATAAGGGCCTCAAAGTTGAAAGTGGAATTGAAGGGTCACATATCAGGACAAAGTTTGCTGCCGAGGTAAGGTCAATCAGAGGTCATATGTGTATCTTTAATGCTGAACTAACAAAGATCAGAGTGTAAGCTAATCTCAATCGCCCGGAACGAAATAGAATTCATGAGAACTTCATTATAATTTATTTCAAAGTTCATACCCATCAGTGCTCGAGATAATATTAAAGATTTAGTGATTTACATGTATTACAGTATAGAAGGAGCCTTCCATACAAGGGTACCAAATATGATGGAAAGAAAATTACGGTTTAAATTAAAATGTGTGGTAAAAACTTCAAATGGCCATAGTAAATTCGGGGGTCTAAGGGATCAAAAGTTGAATTGGCATGAGGGTCATATATTAGGTCAAATTTGCTGCCGAGGTAAAAGTTCAATCAGAGGTAATATGTGTATCTTTACAAATGCTGCCCTAACCAAAAGATCAGAGGTTAAAGCTAATCTCAACGCCGGGAAAGAGAATATGAGAGTTACATTTAAAATTTATTTCCAGGTTCATACAACATATTCCGGTCTCGAGATAGTTCAAGATTGTTAGTGATTTACATTGTATTAAAAGTAGAGGAAGGGAAGCCTTCCTAACAACGGGTACCAACTATGAGGAACTTACGGTTTAATTTGTTAAAAACTTCAATTGCCCATAGTAACTTGGGGATAAGTGGTCAAAGTGGAATATTGGCAATGAACAGGGTCACAGAACAGGTCAAATTTTGTTGCCGACGGTCATAAGGTCAATCAGAGGTCATATGTGTATCTTTTAACAAATGCTGGCCTAATCAAAGGTCAGAGGTCAGCTAATCTCAATCACCGGAAAAAGAATCATGAGAGCTGACATTGAAAATTATTGCGGTTCAATTACCCCATTCCGTTTCGAAGATATTCAAGATTAGGATTACATGTATTACGTATAGGAAGGAGCCTTCCAGAGAAAACGGGTACCAAAATATGAGGAAAATTAAGGTAAAAATTTGTTTAAAAATTTCAAAAGTGCCAGGTAATTTGGGGATACGACTCAAAAGTTTGAAAATGGCATGAAGGGCTCACATATCAGGTCAAATTTTTGCTGCGAGGCATCAAAGGTCAAGCAGAGGTCATATTGTGTATCTTTACAAAGGCTGACATAACCAAAGGTCAGAGCTAAAAGCAATCTCAATCACGTGGGAAAGAGAATCATGAGAGCTACATTTAAATTTATTTCAGGTGCCATACCCAATACGTTCTCAGAAGATATCAAGATTTAGTGATTACAGTATTACAGTTAGGAAGGAGCCTTCCATTTACAAGGGTACGAAAATATTAGCGAAAATCGCGGTTAAGTTTAAAAAGTTGTTAAAATTTCAAATTGCCATAGTAAAGTCGGGATAAGTGCTCAAAAGTTGAAATTGGCATGGAAGGGTCACATATCAGGTCGCATTTTGCTGCCGAGGGTCAAAGGTCAAGCAGAGGAGGTCAATGTGTATATTTTACAAATTTGACCTAACCAAAAGGGACAGAGGTCAAGGTAATTCTCATCACCGGAAAGAGGAATAATCAGAGCTGTCATTTAAAAATTTATTTATTTCTTCCGTTTCTCGAGATATTCAAGCTTTAAGTGATTTTAGTGACCTACCAAAGGTCAGAGCAGAGTAAAACTAATTCTCAATCAAGTGAAAAGAGAATCATGAGAGCTTACATTATAAAATTTATTTCAGGTTCTACCCCCAATTCAACGTTTCCAGATATTCAAGATTTAGTGATGTAACATGTATTACAGTTTACGAAGGAGCCTTCCAGAAAAAACGCGGTCCAAGATATAGGAATGATGGTAAAATTTTTTAAAACTTCAAAGTGCCCATGGTAAATTCGGGATAAGTGCTTCAAAAGTTGAAATAGGCATTGGAAGGTCACATATCAGGTCAGATTTTGCTGCCGATCAAGATCAAAAGCTAATGGGTCAAAGGTCAATATAGCGGTCATTATTGTGTCTTACAAAAGCTGAACGAAAACCAAGGGTCAGAGGTCAAAGCTAATCTCAATCAACGGAAAGAGAAATCATGGAGCTTACATTTCAAAAATTTTATTTAAGGTTCCTACTCCATTCCTTAGCGAATATGAACGGGGTCACAGATCAGGTCAAACTTTGCTGCCGAGGTCAAAGGTCAACAGAGGTCATCTGTGTAAAATACACAGGACTCGCAGCCAGTGTTGTTTTTTTCAACTGGGCTTCAAAAAAACATTCCACGCGCGCGGGACTTCCGGCCCCTGGGGGGTTGGACATTAGCGCTGTCGTCTTGTGCTCCTTTACCTCAATATGGCTATGGCAAAAAACGAATACGGAAAGTTCGTGCATACCAACGGAATTGAAGGTCCCTTCTGTATTATCACTGACCTCTAAACAAGGATAGGGGCGGCGATCGAAGTTAAACATTTTGTCCTCCATTTTGTAGAGGGAAAGAACTGTGTCGATGCATTAATTCATGGCACTTGGACGTTCAAATTTGACATTTTACTCAAATAAGGGAAAATAAAAGTTTGCACACAAAGAATTTTGTTTATATTCAAAACAGTCATTATAAGGAACAAATAAGAGAAAGTTTCTGGAAAAAATAAGAAATAAAACGAGGAAATGTGAAATAAGAAATAAATAAATGCAGAGAATAAGCAGAAGAGCATGTTAGACCATAAGATAAATGCATATTTGGTATAAATAAATATAGAAATAAATGAATGCTGAAATGAAGGAGGAATGAATGAAAGAATGAATGGATGAAAACGACTCATAAATCCCAACTGGCCGTAATTATTGAATACAATTAAAAAATAAACGAAAAAAAGAAGGGAAGGAGGAAAGCGATTGAGGGAGGGAAGGGAGGGAGGAGGGGGATTGGGGAGGGACAGGGAAGGAGGAGGAGGGAGAGGGGGGGGGGAATGGGAGGGGAGGGGGGAGAGGGTGGTGAGGGAGGAAGGAGGGGGGAGTGGGGCGGAGGGGAGGGCGGAGAAGGGGAAGGGGAAGAGAGGAGCGGAGAGGAGAGGAGAGGGGAGGGGAGGGAGGGGGGGAAAGAAATTTTTTTTAAAAGAGAGAGGGGGAAGTGGGGAGGGGATGGGGAAGCGGGGCAGGGAGGGGGAATGGGGGAACTCAAGAGTGCATAGAATATGAAAAAGAATCACCTGCAGAAATAACTGTTCCACGTGTGACTCCCCTTCTTTCCTAATCCTTTTCACTTTCGTTCATCTTGCCTGTGTTACCTGTTCCTGAAATAAGGAGAAATTTCCGAAAAAAATAATGAAATAATAAATAATTAACTAAAATACAGTAAATAAATAGCAGAGCATGTTTTTAATACATAAGATAAAGGAATATTTGGTCAATAAATTATAAAATAAATGAAGGATATGAATTGAAAGAAAAGAATGAATGAAGATGAAACGAATATCCCAACTTGCTTTAGTATTATGAAATAAATAAAAAAAAATAAGAAAAGACAAAAAGAAGGGAAGGAGGAAGGATTGAGGGATGGGAAATGGGGAGGGGGAAATTGAAGGGGAGGGGAGAGGAGGGGTAGGAGGGAGGGAGGGAGGGAATGGGGGGGAGGGGGTGGGAGAGGAGGCTAGGTACGGGGAGGGACCACACCCACGGGGCAACGGAGGCGGGGGAGGGAGGGAGGACGGAGGGAGGGAGGGATGGGGAAGGAGCGGAAGGGAGGGGAGGGAGGGGAAGGGGAAGGAGAGGAGGAGAGGGAGCGAGGGATTGGGGATTGGGGAGGGGGAATGAGGATGGGAGCCGGGGAAAAGGTGAAGGTGAAGGGGGGGGAATAGGAACTCAGGCGTGCATAGAATATGCAAAAGAATCACCTGCCAGAAATAACTGAAATTAAGGAGAAATTTCCGAAAAAAATAATGAAACAAACTGAGGAAATGTGAATAATAAATCAATAAGTGAAAAATAGCAGACATGTTATAAGAAGATAAATGCATAGTTGATTTAAATAAATATAGAAATGATAAAACGAATTAATGAATGCATGACGGAAAGAATTAATGAATGGATAGGAACGAATAAATTCCAATTTAACCTATGAATAAGGTAATGATTATTATGAATAAATTAATAAAAATAAACAAAGGGAAGGAAAAGAAGAGGAAGGGAAGGGAAGGAAGGGAAGGAAGGGAAGGGGAAGGGGAAGGGAGGGAAAGGAAGGGGAGGGGAGGGGGAAGTGGAAGGGCGAGGGGGAAGGAGAGAGAGAGTGGAGGGAAGTGAAATTTCCTGTAAAATATTCACCACAAAATTATAAACACAATTTTTTTTCAAATAACACCATTTGGCAGGACATTTTACTTTTCAACCTTTATCAATAATCTTTGTATAAATCAACAAATTGCCACTCCCAATTGTACACGTAAAGTAACCCGCTTTAGTGGCTGTATCGCGCCAATTAGCGTAACTAGACTTGGCATTATTTGTCGATGCTACTACCACACAAATTTTAATAAAAGATGAAGATTTTTCTTCAAATACAAGAAATATCACAAGTTTGCATACTGCATTGAATCAGTACGTGACCTCTCATTGTTTGCCCTCTCACAATATGGCGCGTGGGGAGTCGTTCCGGTTGTTTCAATCACCGACTATTCAATTACGTGCGAGGCCCGCTATAGAGTTATTTGTTCTCGTTTGTAACCATGATAGTAACAAACTTCGCATTGCATGATCGGCTATATATAGCGCCCTCGATTGCACCAAGGTCCATCCCAGTTTTAGAGGGGTTGTACAGATGTTTCACAATGTTAATAATTTGGTTTTCAAAAAAAAATGCGCCTATTTCAGTTATTTCAAGGTCGGATTTGGTATGTTTAGTATCAAAATTTAGCTCTTTAATGTTCTTTAGGTTTTTATTTATCTATTTTTATGAATCAAGGTTATATATTGTGCTACAGCCCTTGAGAGTCTACACATTCGCGCGTCCCTTAGTTGAAATGCCCTGTAATAGTTTAGTCCCTACGATTTGTTTTTTGTAAAAAATAATTAATTCACCGTATATTCTATATTTTAGCAATTCAGAAATTCACAGCTTTCATATAACACCCAATTTTTCGTTTTTAAAGGGACAGGAGGAGATTTTTTTGAGGATATAAATTTCTGCTCAATTTTCACTGGATCGGGTCGTGTTAGACCACCTACGGAACGTTTTCAAGGTGTTTGAACAAACAAGTACAAACGGAAACCGCAAACTTGTTTTGAACTTGCATGCTATCGCAATCGTCCCCATAGAAACACCTGCTTGACTTTCTTGTTGCACGGCCAGAACGTACTAAATCTCATCATTTACTAAAAAAGCGGCGATTCGGCTTAATCACTCCATGTTGTGTTTATTCATCTAATAAATTGTTAAGCATTCCAAAAATGAAACAGAATGGCGGTTCGACAAAAAATTGGGGGGCGATTTTCTGGAAATCTCCTCAGGTCTCTTTAATCCAAATAGATTTAATGATTTATCGCCTATGAACTGTTATCCCCGAGTTTGCCTGACTTTTTAGTGCTATGTCTCTCCCCTTAAAATCTAACCGCGTAGTTATAGCGCCCCTTGTAAACCATGGGTCCAGGGACCACTGTTGTCCACAAGTGTCATGCTCCTTATTTTTAATATCCTTGATATAATTACGGCGACACTTACAAGAAAAATATGGTCGATTTTCATGAAAAACCGTGTATTTTCCAGAAAATTTGTGTTTTGGTAATAAAAACGTTTTTATTAAAATGCTTTGGAACAAAAACGGTATATTTTGATAGGAGCCGGTGAGATTGCATTGGGCATATATAGTTGCTATACTTTCCGTTAATTTTCTATGAGATATATTGCCTTCAAACATCGAAAATAGAGGGATGGGGAAAAATTGATTGTCGAAAAACAACATCAAAAATGATTTTAAAAAAATGAAAAATACTTAGCAGCTTGATTATTCTTAATATCAATGTTCTTGTTGTAAACAGTATGTGAAATTATGTATTGGAATGATGGTTTTTTTCCTTGATATCTTCAATTGATTTTTATGTTTTTAAATACAAAATAAGGTCCGTGAAAACTGTTATTACGTTAGCCTTCACAAAGCAGTTGCTAAGTTTGGGTAAAAACTTCTACTAAGATATTGATTATGCATCTTATTTCAAGGTGGTAAAAATAATGAGGCAGTGGAAATAGTGTTTTCTGCAGCTCACAATGACTATGAAAAAGTCTAAGGGCATGTTTGAAATTCTTAAAAAATGCGACCTTTTAAGGAAGTGTAATTACGTATCCACATTTCTCAGCAACCAAACAAGCTTTTAAAATTGACAAGAGTGGCATAGAAACTCACTTTCCGACCACAAAAAATTATATAAAAATTTGCAACCGATACATCTTAGTCAATGGGGGGAGCAGTGAAAAATGGTCAAAATTGTTTACTACGTTATTGTGTACGTTGGTTATTACGTGAATGCGTTTTTTTGTTTAATTATCAACATTAATTGGCCATGGAATGTTTGGTTTCAATTTAACATAGATCGTTAGATAAATTAGTAAAAGGTATCTTAAATTTGGTTAATATAGGTCTAATTTTCGGGCAGAAATCAATACTCAGGAAACGTAATAAAACTAAACAAATTGGAGCATATTTCTTGAGTTCAATGTAGCTACTCAAACTTAAATTCGTACAAAAAAATTTCCCAGTAACCTCTAATTAATGTCATAAGTTGGCATGTTTGTTGCAATTAAATTTTGATAACGTAATAAACACTATTCTTTTGCTGTACAAAATTGTTGTGTGCCATACTGTGCGAAACGTAAGAAGTGTTGTTGCCAAAATATTATTTTCCCGCAATAGGTGTGCGTAGGACTAAATGTGTAAAACATTAAAACATACAATTTGAGACAATTTTTTTTGCGGTCTGTGTTGTACCTCCAAAATGCACCGTTTTCATGGAAACTCGACCATATGTAAGATGCATGCGCATGCGGCTTCTGGGTGTTTTTGGGATAGTCCAATTTTCATAGCTAATATTCGCAACCAACAGGCTCTGCTCACCCATTAATTACTCCGTTTTAAAGGATTGTTCATTGAGTTGATAAAATTTGCGGCGCACGGTACAAAAAATAATGTGAATGATGCATGCGCATGTATCTGAGTGTTTTTGGATATCCATACATTTCATAGCTCAATATTCGCAACCACACAGGCTCAGCACCAAGAGCAAAGTGATACGAAGTTAAGGTAATATAGGGTCATGCCGCGTACCGCTTTGCCGCTCTGATGATGCAATTTACGTTCCGTACGCAAAATGTCAGCATCGCCAGCGGTGTGACCCAAGCGCCAAGCGTCAAGCCAATTAAATCGATCACAATGCCGCTCGGGCTGCCGTTTTTTTCCCAAGCGGCAAATCGCATTGAGTTGACTTGAATTCAAATTTGGAGCGGTGCAGCTCAATGACGTAGTTAAGCGATTAGCGCGCACTTGACTATAAAGCTCAATCCTGCCGCGGCGTACACCAAGCGGCTAGCCGCTGAGCGGCAAGCGCCATGACACTATGTAATGCCCTTTGACAATGGTGCAATGCATACGGGATACGGGAATTGCTGTACGGCTGTATCATATGTCGTGTAGGGAGCAGCACGAGCAGGACAGCAAGAAGCCTGCGAAAGTTTTTAACGAGCTACACAGCCAAAGCATGCTGGTGAAAAAAATTATAGCAGGGAATAAGAGGAATTACCGATTTAAAACACGCGCATCGTCTGCAGGCTTTATGCCACAGAGAAAGAATAGGGGATAGATTTAAATAATTTCCTTTATGTGTGATGGCAGCAGCTGCCCAGACAGAGAGTGGGGCTGCTGTTGACAGATTCTGCATTTCCAAAACGGGGCCTTGGCTCTAACGGGAAGCCCCTGCGTCTCCCGTAAACAAGACAACCGGGATGCCTGAAATCAAAGAGTTGCATCGAGGAGAAAACTGACGAGGATAACAACAAAAGCAGATCAAACTTGGCCGATGTGATATAAGGATACATTGAGTACAAGTAAACAACACATAATTCAAGCAAGAACTGCAGATGGTGGTAGTAGTATGCAGTGTCAGAATCGAAGTTGCTTCTCCCACTCCTCAGTCTGTAAAATCCAATAAAACTTGATTGGCAAATCACCCCTCATTGATTGGCCACCCTACTAACAGGTTGCCCAGTGCAGTGTGCCAAAGGCCCCGGGGGAGCCGAGCAAAAAGGCGACCCAGGGGAAGGGAAAGGAACGGTCGACACCAAAGTCGGGACGGGGGAGACGAGGCAGAGAAGGGGGGGGGGGGGGAAAGGGGGGGGGGGGGGAAAGGGGGAAGGGGGGGTGGAGGCGGGGGGGGGAAAGGCCGGGGGGTGGGGGTCGGGGCGGGGGGGGGGGGGGGAGGGGAGGGGGGGGGGCGGCGGGGGGGAGGGGGGGGGGGTGGGGAAGGGAAGGGGCGGGGGGGGGGGGGGGGGGGGGGAAGGGGGAAGGGGGGGGGTGGGGGGGGCGGGCGTGGGGGGGGGGTGGGGGGGGGGGGGGGCGGGAATGGGGGGGGGATCGGGGGGGGGGGGGGGGGGCGATGAGGGGGGTGGGGGGGGGGGGGGGGGGCAGGGGGGGGGGAAAGGGGGGGGGGGGGTTAGGAGGGGGGGGGGGGTGTGGGGGGGGCGGGTGGGGAGGGTGGGGGGAAAGGGGGTGGGGGGTTTGTTTTTGAGTTTGGGGTTGGGGTTTGGGGGATTTTATAAAAAATTTGGGGGGGGAAGGGGTAAGGGGTGGGTGGGGGGTCGGGGGGGGCTTGGGGGGATAGGGGGGGGGGGGGGGGGGAGGGAAGAAGGGGGGGGGGGGAAACTTGACCGGGGGGGGGGCACAGTAAGTGGGGTGATCGGGGGCGTGGGGGGCCGAAACTGGGGGGTCTAAGATTGGGGGTGAGCGGGGGGTCAAAGGGGGGGGGTGGATAGCAGGGGGGAGGGGGGGGTAGCGAGGTATACTGGGCGGGGGGGGGGGGGGGGGGCGGGGGAGGGG
>JAMKCH010083612.1:0-20219 GCA_023653785.1 Ophioderma brevispina
TGCTGGGGTCCAGGGTGGCGTCCAGGGGGTGAACTTCAGCATGATAAAGTGGACCCCCACACCCCCTGGCTACAGCCTGGGTATGGCACTGGGGGGGGGGGTTTGGTAACAGTAGAAAAGGGTAGGTAGGCCTACATATGGCCACCGATATGGTCGCACTTTCACCCTACTATAACAATGGGTCGTTTTTAGGTCATTGCTACTATAATAAAATTGAGTCCATTTTTCAATTTGACCACAGTTTACTTATGAAGAATGGATCAATTTTTCAGATTTTGGTAAAATCACAATGAAAATGGTAGAGTTTCCATATTCACAAAAAATACTATGAAAATGGGCTGATTTTTGCTAGGTTAACTTGAAAATGGTGCAAAGTAGAAATGGGTCAAAATTTCTTAACCAAACCTATATGAGGTCTATATGTTGTACAAAATCATGTTTTTAGTTCTCACATTAAAACAGGTTGAGGCCATTCTATCAAGATGAAAACTTATGCACTTAAATGGGGTCAGCCCTTTAAAGGCATTATTAGTGACTTGCTAAACAGAAAAATGAAAAAAATCATCAAAAATCAGATTTTTAATGTCTGTAACAAGTATAAGTGTCCTCACATACCCCACAAGTGATACAACCAAAAGCATCCTAGGACAAAAATTGTAGGTTTTAGTCATTACTGGGGTACAGACAATTACTCCAACACGTGGCTTGGGTGGTGGCCTGTGTCTGGGTGCAACCCAGTAAGTCCTGCTTCTTGACCAGCAATAATGGCCACTGGGCCGCTTTCCAGCTCCTTTTCCCTCACAGTGGCGGATTTAAATTCAGCAGTTCAGCAGCTGCTGACAGGGCCCCTAAAATATTGCTCTCGGGGCCCCCTTCAGACCACCCCCTAGTCGCACTAAATGGCAATCTTGCGTCTACTCACGACACTAAAGGGCCCCCACATTAAGCTGCTTGACAGGGCCCTTGTCCTAATCCGCCACTGTTCCCTCAGGAGATGGCCAAAAAAACAACTGCTGCAAGTTGCTGGTGGGACAATTCCCCCTCGGTACTGGATATACCTTAATATCCCCATCTCATTGCAAATAGTAAGTCTGTAGACGAAATTGTCAATGGTCTTGCTCGCGACAGGAAAGGGGATTTTTGAGTAGGATTGGTCTTGAAAGTCAGGGACAAAATACAAAATGCGGTAAATTGAATAGAACTAAGTTAAGCAATAAAGTTACGGAATTTCGTCCTGGTCGATGTCATGCTGGTCCTATGAAAAAGGTGGATTTGTCTCACTTTTCTTTTCATGATTAACCTTTTAATAGGTAGTTGTGCTTGTAATATTCTAAAATGATAACCATGTAACGCTATGAATTAGATAAAAAAGGGACTAGTTTATTCGCATGTAAACAAAAAAGTTATGGTAAAAAGAATTAGTCATTGTCAGGGTGGAATCCGGCGGAGGATGAGGCCGGCGGCGCGGTTGGAAGAGCCCATAGAGATACACAACAAAAGTGAACACTAATCAACTTCAAAACTCAGTACAAGTCAAGTAGTGGAAACTTCACAATGACTACGGATGAATTGGTTGTTTAATGTATAAAGTATTAAAATCTCTACATTTTTTTCTTGCATTAATTAAGTAGTGCAGTAATTTACTAATTAAGTTGCAGTTGTTCACTTGCGTTGGCAAATTATTACAATGTTTGCTGTAGTTGAAAGTATATTAATTGAAATACCAGGTTTTATAGTTGTTTCAGTCAATGTGGAGTAGTTTTGTTTTGTGTTTATAGATGTTTAAAATATTTATGTACCCTTTTAATATACGTTGTTTTAAATATGTTAGTTTTGAAAAGCAAACCAACCAAGCAGTTCTTGGAACCAAAGTCTCGAGCTCGCTGCTTTCGTGCATAGCTGTACGACAGAGCAGCAGACCAGATGGCAATGTATGAATACAGGGTGTTCCAAAAAAAAGTGTGCAAGCAGAACAGTTGGGGGGAAGGGGATTGCAGATTCCCGAACCATAAAAACACAACCAATCAAAAAAAGAACGCAAAACGTCCACACAACAGCACAAAACACAACACAACCGCACCAAACACCCGCAACAAACCCAATTCACCACGCAATAACCCAACAAGAACCCAACAGCCGGCAACACCCCACCCCGCCCCCAACAGCCGGACAACACCCCACGCCCGCCCAAAACACCCCGCAAAACACCCAACCCCCGCCCCAACACCCAACGCAACACCCCACCCGCGGCCAACACCCTGAAAACTCACAAACCTCCCAACACCCTGTAACACCCCAAACCTAACCCCAACACCAAACACCCTACCCCCTCCAGCTCCGCAAAAACACCCAACACCTACAACACTAGCACTCCACACCCACCTCCCCCACAAACACACACGCAACACACAAACCCACCAAAAACATCCTGCAACACCCCACACTTCCCCTACACACACACCCACCACCCCCACACCACCCACCTCCAAACACCCCCCGCAACACCCTACACCCTCTCAAACACCCTGCAACACACCCCAAAACCTCCCCCAAACACTCCGCAACACCCACCTCTCCCCCAACACCGCAACACCCACCATCCCACACCCCTCCCCCTCTCCAACACTTCCGTAGCACCCCCACCCCTCCCCCACACACACACGCAAATACCCACCCCCTCCCCAACCACACGCAACCCCAAACCAACACTCCCCACCCCCACGACACCCAACACCCGCAACACCCACCCTCCCCAACCCACCCTGCAACATCCTGCAACACCCACACCACCCCATCCCCCCAACACCCAAAAACACCCCTCCCTAACACCCAAACCTCGCAAAACTCATCCTCACGACACCCGCACACCCCACCCCCCTCCTACACGCCGCAACACCCAGCTAACCAAATGACGTTGTGACACAAATTTAAACGTTTTAAAAGTGGTCACTTTGACGTCATTTAAACACGTTAAAAACACGTGAATGTGGAGACTTTTTCACGTTTTCAAAACGTTTTATAAGACGTTATTAAAACGATTGAGAACGTTATCAAACGTGTTAAAACGTAAAGACGATTTAAAAACGTTTCTAAAAAGTTATGGACCGTGCAAAAATATTTGATTAATTGCCTAATTAAAACGGAATAATTAGCGAAAACCCAAGGTAACGGTACTATATTCTGATCGTATATTGCAAGGAAATCTACATCAAGCAGATTACACAAGTGGTTGACAGACACAAATTACTCAATTACCTGTATTGGGAATAGAACCTGGTACCTTCGCGTGGAAGACCAAATACGTAACCACTACACCAGCTAGAAACTCACAATAAGGGTAATTTATTATTTATATAGGCTCGATAGTGTATTCAGAAGAGTTGGATCTTTTTTCCAAAAGGAGTGCCTATTAAGTGACCATTTTCATTACCACTGAAATTTAGGGACACCATCTGTGCTGACAGAATTAAACGCACATTGATAATAATGCCAAAATAAAGGCAAAAATAAAATAACAAAAATAATAAATTTTACTCTTATTTGGCTAATGTTGTAACTTGTATGTATGTATGATGTATGTTTGTCCCGCCAAAAGGATCCGTCAAGTTCGATCCAATATTGCCGCCAAATTGCATGAAAGTACATGAGGATACCGGACGTGTTAACCGCTATTTTGGACAAAATCCGTTCAGAAATGGCTGAAAAACAAAGAAAATGTGCTCGGTGGCTATGGAAAAATTACCATTTGTTTGTACGCGTACAAGGTCCTCGTATGCGTGGTGCTTGCGGACGGGTGGTTAAGCGTGCAAACGCGCCGATTACGCGTAAGACGCTATATGCGGTACGCAAAAACAGGCCCCTTATACTGCAAACGGTGTGGGCGAAAGAAAGAAATGTTATGTTATTTTTCGCTTGTCGTATGTGGATCGCTACGGGTTACCCCACGGAGTTTGAGAAGAAAAAGAAATAAAATATACGGAAAATTACGTGATGAATTTTACGTTTTAATATTTAGAAAATAGGAACTATTATAAGCCTAAGCTACAGGTATGCTACCACACTATGAGATAAAAATATGATTACGGGATGTTGTGACGGGGGAGGGGGGGTGGGGATATATACAGGATGGCGAGAACTTTATATGGGAGTTGAGGAGTTATGAGAAATTAATATAATGTGGAAAATACGGGAACTCGGCTTACGGGGAGTACTTTTGAGAATAAAAGTACACAGAATTAAATTATACAGGATTAAATTTGAAGTTTTATTATTTAAAACCAAAAAAAATACGCTGAAAAAATAAACTATATACGGAAAGTTACACGGGATTAAATATTAAATATTCAGTTGAATATTCCTATGGCTTAGAAACCGGTAACTACATGAGCTATATGTATGATAGGTACGGGTATTTAAGTCATTAAAAGTGTTAAAAAATAAAAAAATTTGCTACTCGGCGGAGTCCTAATGTTCAGTGTGACGGAGTTTGGTGCAGTGGTCTCGCCAAGTGTTTCACTTTCATGCAGTGATCGCGTAGTTTCAGTGATCGGTCCGTGCACTACAACTAGCGGGAGCCCGCGCGAAGACGCGGGCCTCGTTAGTACTAATAAAAATAAAAAAAAAAAACAAAAATAATAAATACTCTCCTCTGTGCCCGCTACACACGCAAGCCTTAATGCGCGATCTTCACCAACATGACCAAAAATCGCCTGTGATGGGCGGAGTGGTTGGCCAATGCGTATACGCGGAGGAATCGACGCAAATGAGGAAAAAGCCCGAGAAACAGAAAATAAGGCCAGCGGAAGAATACAGCCGTGCGCATACAGCACCGTTTCGTTTAGAATATGATTTATACCGTTACATAGAATAAATCGGGTGGTCATTCTTCCGCTGCATTTAGACAGATCAAAATAAAAATTCTGGGAAATACTATACATCTAGAAGGTCATAACTTAACTGCTACGATGCAAAACCATTTCTTATTGGCATGTTTTAAATAAGACGTTATGGACACGTGTGCGAAGTGTAGCATATTACGTTCGTCAGAACGTCTACAAAACGTTTCCAAAGACAACATCATACAGGGTAAACATATAACGTTTCAAAACGTTTAAAAAGACGTTTTTAGCACGGAATTATTTAAGTGGGACGGTTGGTTGAACTTCGAAACGTTGTCAAAACGTGTTCTCAACGTTTATGACTGGTTTGACCACTTTATAACGTTTGCAAACGTCGAGAAAAAGTTATGTGTTACCTGGGAAACCCCACCCCCTACACCATCACACTGCAACACCCCACCCCCCTCCCCAACACCCGCAGCACCCCACAACTATCCCAACACCTCCAACACCCCCTCCTCCCAACACTCCGTAGCACCCCAACCCCTCCCAACACCCCGCATACACCACCCCTCAAAACACCCCGCAACACCCACCACCTCCCCACACAATGCAACACCCCGTAACACACCACCCCTCCCCCAAAACCCAAAACACCACACGACCCCCTCCCAACACTCCCAACACCCCCCCCGCAACACCTCATCCCTCCCCGACACCCGACAACACCCATCCCTCCTCAACACGCTGCAACACCCCACCCCTCCCCAACACCCCGCAACCACCCCACCCTACCCACCAACTTGCAACACCCCAACCCCTCCCCCCAACCCCCCGTTTTCTTTTGTGGCGAACAGATTTAATACGATTTGAATAATTATTGGGAATTTACCATTGGTTTCCCCCTAGCCCCCGATGAGACATCAAAAACAACAGCATAGAAGAACATGCCCCACAGTCTTATCAATGGTTCTTTAGGTCTCAGTTGAGTTAGGATAGAAGTTAAAACACGTACCGGGGGCGGGTCACTCGCATATGAAGAATATAGGTGTAGGATAGTGTTACAAAAACAAGGGGCATTCGGTGACAGAGGACTAAAAAAAGAAGGGTTTTGGGTGAGAGACCAGCAAATTGCCCCAAAAAAACAAATCACCCCACTTCAATACCAAATTGTGTACTTTTTAGACAAGAATGGCTAAACACCCATACAACCATTCTTCACTTATAGTTAACTAAAGGTAGACGTAGATATTTTGAAAAAAAGGATTTTTTTTTGTATATTAATAAACAGTCAAATTAAGTCAAAATACTGTTTCTAGCAATTTGTAATCAAAGTAGGTCAATGCCAATTACAATGGTTTATAAAAACACTCTGAAAAATGTGTGTTATATAATGTCTAAGTCCTTTTAGTACCGGGGGTGAATAGGCGACATGGGGTTGATTGGGGGAAAAAAACGAAACTGTTTAGCAACTCAATTTTATAATTTTCCCTAATGCACCCAAAACTCAATAAAAACCACTGAGTCCAAAAGATGCGATGACGTCATGTTTTATATGAACAAATATGTCATGAATGGCCGACGGGCCAGCGACCCCTCATCAGGGCTGCCATGTTGAGTCATGGGAGGGGCACCAGGAGCCAATGGTTCGAATCCCACCCAATCTTCTTTAGCTGCTTCCTTCCGGCTAGAAATGAGAACAATGTTAAAGGCTGACTAAAAGATTTCGAAAATATATGTTTTTATGTGTAGAATTAAAAATAGTCGTCTAGCACTAAAGATAGTGAATCTAAAATGAGTAATTCTAAAGTTAGAGATATATGAATGGGATTTTCCTTTTTCATGCCGTAAACAGTTATACCGTATAACAGTGCCATAGGATCTGTGTATAACGAAAATTCCGAATCCGGAAATTTAGGACAAAAGTTGTGATTTTCTATATGAAGGACTTCAGATTCCGAGTTAGTTATTTTCCACACAGTGCTTAATATGGACAAGCATTATGATATGCAACAAACACGGATTTGTTGAAAATGAGTGCCCCAGTCCTCATCAGGAAATCTCTGAGTCAGCCTTTAAGGTTAAAATGACACATCAAACCAAATCAATAAGAACCAGATGAACAAAATTTTACACATCACAATTTTTTACATATATACTGTATACTGTATAGAAAATGATCAATATAATAAATTTGGGCGCATGGAAAGTTGCTTCCAGTAGACCAGTTGACTAATGGAACACTTATTGTTCTTTTAATCAGATTTCTCTATTTAATGATAATAAATAAAACATATTTTGAAATCGCTCCTTCAAATCAGTCAAAAGTGTTAAATAGCACACATATATGAACAGGCTCATTTCAACAAAATATAAAATTCCATAACATAATACCCCTTTTGTGAAGGAAAGAAGATTGCACATCTGGGTGGGAATCAAACCAAGGGCCAGGCACCCTGGAAGCATGGCGCTCCCTTCCCATGACCAGGGAGGGAAGCCACAAGGGTGTCCATCTCCCGTCCAGCGATTTTGTGCCCACATGGATGTTCTTAGGATTCGTATACATCTAGCCTAGTGATGTGGTATTTTGTGGCATTGGCATGTAGGGTTTTAACCCTTGTCTACCTGAGCCTTTTTGGTAACAAAAATCCGAAGGGGGGGGGGGTGGTTTACCCATTTTGTACTTTCAACATTGACGTATGGTGATGTAATAATGGGGATGTAGTACTTATTTTGGGTACCAATGGAAAGAGGAAACTCTTAGCTATCATTGGGACCAAATTACAGGAATTTGGGGTTCAGTACGAAAATCACAGGGGGTGGGTAACCACCCACCCCCCTTCGGGAGTTTTGTTACAAAAAAGGGCCAGGTAGACAGGTTTAAAACCATACATGCCCCAAATGCCCAACAAAATACCACATCAACTGAGGCTAGATGTACTGAGAATCATAAGAACATGCATGTGGGCAAAAATCGCTGGACGGGAGATTGGACACCCTTGTGGTGTCCTCTGGTCAGGGAATGGAGCGCAATGCCAGGGTCCATGCCCTGGTTTGATTCCCACCCAAGATGTGCAAATTTCTTTACCTTAACAAAAGGGGTATTCTGTTATGGATTTATATTTGTTGAAAATGAGCCTGTCTCTCTATATTTTGCTATTTAAACCTTGACTGATTGAAAGGAGGCTATTTCAAATATGTGTTATTTAGTAATCATAAAATAGAGAAATCTAATTAAAAGAACAATAAGTGTTCCATTAGTCAACTGGCTACTGGACGCAAACCTTCCATCGCGCCCAATTTAGATATGATATTTTCTATACAGTATACAGTATATATGTAAAAACTGTGATGTGTAAAATTTTGTTCATATGGTTTTAATGATTTGGTTGATGTGCATTTTAACCTTAAAGCTGGACTCAGAGATTTCAGGATGAGGGGACGCACTCAAATTTTCAAACAAATCGTGTTTTTTGCATACATAATGCTTGTTCCATCCCCCCCCATTATCAATGTGTGAAAATAACTAAGACTCGAATCGAAGTCCTTCATATAGAAAATCACACTTGTCCTAAAATTCCGGATAGGACTTTTAGTTATACACAGGCTCCTATGGCACTGTTTACTGTGTATATAAATGTTTATGCATGAAAATGGAAAATCAATCATATATCTCTAACTTTAGATTAAGCATTTTAGGTCACCAAAAGTATTTGAAAATTAAATTAATATTTTTAATTACTACACAAGAAAACAATATTTAATTTCGAAATCTTCTGAGTCAGCCTTTAAATGTTCCAGTTTAGCCGGAAGGCATAGAAGCTAAAGAAGATTGGGGGGGATTCGAACCAGTGGCTCCTGGTGCCCGTCCCATGGACCAAGCATGGGACAGCCTGATGAGGGTTGTCGCTGGTCCGGTCAGCAATTTCATGGAATATGTGTGTTCATACAATGACGTAATCGCCACTTTTGGACTCAGTGAGTTTTAGTGAGTTTGGGGGCATTAGGAAAATTATATAAAATTGAGTTGCTAAACAGTTCTGTTTTTCCCCCATCACCCCAGGTCCCTAATTAACCCCGCCTGTACAAAAGGACTTAGAAGAGTTAATAAGCGCACATTTAGAGTGTTATAAACAATGTAAATTGGCATTGACATACTTTTAGTAACAAATGCTGAGAAACTAGTATTTTGACTAATTGACTGTTTATTTAATATAGCAAAAAAAATCCTTTTTTTCAAATATCTAAGTCTACCTTATTTAACTATATAGTGAAGAATGGTGAATGGGTGTTTAGGCCATTATTCTCAAAAAAGTACACAAATTTGGTATTGAAGTGGGGTGATTGTTTGTTGGCAAATTGCTGTCTTCACCCAAAAGGACCCGTATTTTTTTAGATCCTCTGTCACCGAATGCCCCTGGGTTTTGTAACCACGAGCATTACACCTATATTCTTTCATATGCAGAGTGACCCCTTCCCCAGGTACGGAGTTGTTTAACTTCTATGCCCTAACTAAACTGAGACCTTAAAGATCAGTGATAAGACTGTGGGGCATGTTCTTCTATGCTGTTGTTTTGAGTCTCCATCAGGGGGGGCTAGGGGAACCAAGTGTAAATTCCAATAAATGATTCAAATCGTATTTAAATCTGTTCCCACAAATAAACTGAGGGTGTGGGGAGGGGGGTGGGGGAACTGTGTGAAAGTTGTGGAGGGAGGGGGGGGTGTGGTGTGGACGGGTGGTTGTTGGGGGAGGGGGATGGGGTGTTGAAGAGTGTTGAGGAGGGACAGGACGGGGAGGGTGTTGAGGGTCGTAGGGAGGATGAGGTGTGGAGGGGTGTGGGAGTGTTAGGGAGGGGGTGGGGGGTTTTGGGGTATGTGGTTTTGGGGTGTGGGGGGAGGGGGTGGGGTTAAGGGGTGTGGAGGGGTTGGGGAGTTTGGTGGTGGGTGTTGAGGAGGTGTTGGGGAGGGTGTGGGGTTGGTGGGAGGGGTGGGGTTATTTGCGGGTGTTGGGAGGGTGGGGTGTGCTACGGTGAAGTGTTGGGGAAGGGGACGGGGGGTGTATGGGGTTGTTGGGGATAGTGGTGGGGTGCTGGCGGGGTGTTGGGAGGGGGCGGTGGGGTGTTGCAGGGTGTTGGGGAGGGGGGGGGGGGGGTCCCAGGTAACACATAACGTTTAATTCTCGACGTTTGCAAACGTTACAAAGTGGTCAACCCAGTCAAAAACGTTTTTTGGGAGAACACGTTTTGACAACGTTTTTGAAGTTCAACAAACCGTCCAAACCGTAATAATGACGTGCTAAAAACGTCTTTTTAAACGTTTTGCGAAAACGTGATAGTTACAGGATGATGTTTGTTGTCTTTGGAAAAAACAAAAACGTTTTGTAGACGTTCTGACGCCGTATATGCAGACACGTCGCACAACGTGTCCATACGTTCTTATATTAAAAACATGCCAATAAGAAAGTGGGTTTTGCCGCGGTTAGAAGTTAGTTTGACATTCTAGAGTATAGTATTTCCAGAGTTTATTTATTTATTTTGAATCTGTCTAAAAGGCAGCGGAAGAATTCCCCGTTTATTCTATGTAACGGAATAAATTCATATTCTAAAATAACCGGGAAGAAGGCGCACTGCTTATTCTTCCGCGCCTTATTTTCTGTTTCGCGGGCTTTTTCCTCATGTGCAGCTTCGCACCCCCCTCCGCGTATACGCAGTGGCCAACGCACTCCGACCATCACAGGCGATTTTTTGGTCATGTGGGTGAAAGACCATCGCCACGACCCATTAACCGACTTGCGTTGTCCCCTCAGAAGACGCGGGCAGGCCGGAGCCAGTCATCCCGGTATTTTTATTGTTATTTTATTAGTATAGCGCGCCGCGCCCCACCCGACGCTTCGCGACGCGCGCCCCTGCACAACCCCCGCCCCCCCTGTAGATCTTGAGTGAACGGGACCGATACCCTCGACCACACCTGAACCGACGATCCAAGTATGTAATGTGAAACACCCTATGGCCGAGGACCACTGCAACACCACCAAAAACCCGTCACACCGAAACATTAGGACTCGCCGAGTAGCAAAATTTGTATTTTTAAATTAAACACTTTAAGACCTTAAATACCAGGACCTATCATATCATATGACTCATGTAGTTACCGATTTCTAAGCCTAAGGAAATTCAACTGAATATTTAAATATTAATCCCGTTGGAACTTTCCGTATATATTTTATTCTTCTCCGCACTTTTTTTTGGTTTTAAATAATAAAACTTCAATATTTAATCCGATAAATTTAATTTCTGTGTACCCCCTTCTTATTCTCAAAGTACCTCCCCTAAGACGTAGTTCCCGTATTTTCCACATTATATTAATTCTCATAAACTCCTCAAACTCCCCTATAAAGTTCGCGCCATCCTGTAGATGAATCCACCACCCCCCCACCCCGTCACAACATCCCGTTAATCATATTTTTATTACTCATAGTGGTAGCATATCCTGTAGCTTATGCCTATTAAAGTGCCTATGTTCTAAATATTAAAAACGTAAAATTCATCCCGATAATTTTCAGTATATTTATTTCTTTTTTTTTTCTTCTAAAAACTCCGGGGTAACCCGTAGGATCCCACATACGACAAAGCGAAATACATACATTTCTTTCTTTCCCCCCACCGTTTGCCAGTTATAAGAGCCGTTTTTTTTTGCGTACCGATATAGCGTCGTACGCGTATTCGCCGTTGCCACGCGTAGCCACCCGTCGCAACGCACACGCCATACGCGACGCTAGTTAAAGCTACAAACAAATGGGTAATTTTCCATAGCAAAACAGAGCACATTTTCGTTGATTTTCAGCCATTTCTGAACGGATTTGGTCCAAATATAGCGGTTAACCCGTCCGGTATCCTCATAGGAACGTTCATGCGATTTGGCGCAATATGGAATCGAAACTGACGGAGCCTTTTTTGCGGGCAACATTACATTACATACATACTACAGTTACAACATTAGCCAATCTATAGTAAATTAGTATTTTGTTATTATTATTTTGCCCTTTTATTTGCATTATTATTCCAATGTGCGTTTAATTTCTGTCAGCACAGATGGTGTCTAAATTTAAGTGGTAATGAAAAGGGTCACTTAATAGCTCACTCACTTTGGAAAAAAAAATACAACTCTTCTGATAAACTTCGAGCCTATATAAATATAAATTACCTTAAAGGTGAGTTGTCTAGCATGGTAGTTGGATTTACGTTTTGTCTTCCACGCGAAGGGTAACAGGTTCAATTCCCAGTTACAGGTAAGTGAGTAATTTGTGTCTGTCAAAATCAACTGTGGAATATGCTTGATGTAGATTTCTTGCAAGAGTTACGATCAGATATCGTACCGATACCTTTTTTTCTCTATTATTAGCGTTTAATTAGGCATTTAAACAAAATGTTTTGCACGATCTCATAACGTTTTAGAAACACGGTTTTAAATCGTTCTTACGTTTAAGCACGTTTTGATCACGTTCTCAAATCGTTTTAATACCGTCTTATAAAAACGTTTTGAAAACGTGAAAAAAGTTCCACAGTCACGTGTGTTTTTAACGTGTTAAAATGACGTCAAAGTGACCAATTTTTAAAAAAGTTGGGAAGGGTGTAACCAAGGAAGGGGGGAAGAGAGGGGTTGGGGGGGGAGGAGTACGTCGCCGCAGTCCGCGATTGTCGTCGGGTTGAGGAGGGGGGGGGGGGGTGGAAGGGGGTGATGGGACGGGGAGGAGTGGGGCGAGGGGTGGGGGTGTTAGGAGGGGGGGGGGGGTGGGGGTGTGGGGGGAGAGGGGGGGGGGGGGTGTTGCAGGAGTGGAAGGGGGTTGGCGATGGGGGGGGGGGTTGAGGGGTGTTGCGGGAGGGGGTGGGGATGGTGCGGGGTGTGTTGGCGGTTTGACGGGGGGGTGGGGGATTGCGGTGTGCTGGGGGAGGGGTGGGGTGAGACGAGAGAGAGTGTTGGAGAGGGGGAGGGGGTGTTGTGGGGAGGGTGGGGTGTTGAGGGGTGTTGGGGGAGAGGTGGTGTGTCGTTGCGGAGGTGTTGGGGAGGGGGGGGGGCGGGTTGCAGGGTGTTGGGGAGGGGTTAGGGTGTTGAGGGTGTTGGGGAGGGGGTGGGGTGTTGTGGGTGTTGGGCGAGGGGAGTGGGGTGTTGCAGGATGTTTGGGGTTGGGGGTGGGGTGGTGCGGGGTGTTGGGGGAGGGGGGGTGAGGGGCAGAGTGGGGGGAGGGGCGGGGGCGGGGGGGACAGGAGGGGAGGGGGGACGGTAGGGGGCCTGGTGTGGGGTAATGGGGAGGGGTGGGGGTGTGCAGGGGGTTGGGGAGGGGCGGGGGGTGTGGAAGTGGTGTGGGGAAAGGGGGGGGGTGTTGCGGGGTGTGTTGGGAGAGGGGTGGGGGGTTGCGGGGTGTTGGGGAGGGCAGTGGGGTGTTGCAGGATTGTTGGGAGAGGGGTGGGGTGTTGCAGGATGTTGGGGTAGGGGGTGGGGTGTTTGCGGGCGTGTTGGGGTGTTGCAGGGTGTGTGGGGAGGGGGTTGTTGGGGTGTTGTGGGATGTTGGGGAGAGGTGAGTGTTGCTGGTTGTTGGGGTGGGGTGGGTGTTGGGGAGGGTTTTGATATCTGCAATCCTCCACTGTATCGCTTGCACAAATTTTTTGGAACACCCTTGTCTTCATACTAATTGCAATCCTGGTCTGCTGCTCTGTCGTACAGCTATGCACGAAAGCAGACAAGACGGTGGTTCAAGACTGCATTGTTTTGTTTGATTTTAAAAACTAACATATTTTAAACAACGTATAATTAAAAGTAATAAAAATTGTAAAATCTTGAAAAACACAAAAAACAAAACTACTCACTTGACTGACTGATTGAAACACTATAAAACTGGTATTTCAATTATAGGACTTTTCAACTACCGCAAAAATTGTAATTACATATGCCAAGCGCAAGTGAACAACTGCACTTAATTAGTATTAACTGCAACTTAATTAATTATTCAAGGAAAAAATGTCAGAGATTTTAATACATTTATACATTAAAACAACCATTCATCCTTAGCATTGTGAAAGTTTTTCAAATAATGACTGTACTTGAGGTTTTGAGTTTGATTAGATTTTCACTTTGTGTGTGTGTATCTCTATGGGCTCTTCCACCGCGCACGCCGGTCATCCTCCGCCGGATCCACCCATGACAATAACAAATTCTTTTGACCATAACTTGAGGTTTTGTTTAAATGCGAATACCTATCTTTTATCTTATTCATAGCGTTACAATGGTATAAATTTCAGGAATAAGTACAAGCCACAAAACCTATAAAAGGGAATCATGAAAAGAAAAGTGAGACAAATCCCCCCTTTTCATAGGACCGTTTATGACATTGCGACCAGGACTAAACATTCGATAACTTATTGCTTAACTATGTTTCTATTCAATTTACAGCGATGTTGTATTTTGTCCATGTCTTTCAAGACCATCCCTACTCAAAAATTCCCTTTCCTGTCGCAAGCCACGACCATGGAACAATTTCGTCTACAGACTTACTATTTGCAATGAGATGGGGATATTAAGGTACATCCAGTAACGAGGGGGACATGTCCACCAGCAACTTGCAGCAGTTGTTTTTTGGCCATCTCCTGAGGGAACAGTGGCGGATATTTGAGGAAAAAGGGCCCTGTAAGCAGCTTAAGGTGGGGCCATTTAATGTCGTGGAGTAGACGCAAAGATCTCAGTTTTAGTGCGACTGGGGCTGTCTGAGGGGGCCGAGCAATATTTTAGGGGGCCCGTCAGCAGCTGCTGACACTGCTGACTTTTAAAACCGCCATCTGAGGGAAAAGGAGCTGGGACAGCGGCACAGTGGCAATAGTGCATCTGGTTCAAGAAAGAGGACTTACTGGTGCACACCAGACCACATGCCACAACCAAGCCAGTGTGGAGTAAGGTCTGTGTCGCCCAGAAATGACTAAAACTCCCAATTTTGTACTAGGAGGCTTTTGGTTTTATCACTTGTGGGTATGTTAGGACACTTATACTGTTACAGACAT
The DNA here is from genome assembly GCA_023653785.1 of Ophioderma brevispina. Classification (NCBI taxonomy): domain Eukaryota; kingdom Metazoa; phylum Echinodermata; class Ophiuroidea; order Amphilepidida; family Ophiodermatidae; genus Ophioderma; species Ophioderma brevispina. Next base: position 14,888 of record JAMKCH010083612.1, read on the forward strand.
GGCAAAATCTGATTTGATGATTTTTTTCAATTTTTCGTGTTAGCAAATCACTAATAATGCCTTTAAAGGGGATTGACACAATTTTAAGTGATAAAGTTTCATCTGATAGAATGGCCTTCAACCTGTTTTAATGTGAGACCTAAAAACATGAGTTGGCCAAAATATGACCCATATAGTTGGTTAAGAAATTTGACCCTAATTATAATTGCACCATGTTCAATAGTAATCCTAGCAAAAATCAGCCATTTTCATAGTATTTTTGTTGAATATGGAAAACTCTACCATTTTCGTTGTGATTTTACCAAAATCTGAAAAATTGAACATTTTCATAAGTCAAATGGTGGTCAAAAATTGAAAAATGGAATCATTTATATAGTAGCACTGACCTAAAACGGACCCCTTTTTATAGTAAGGGCGTGATGAAAGTGGACCCAATCGGTGGCACATATGTAGGCCTACTACCCTGTTCTACTGTTACCCACCCCCCAGTGCCATCCCCCAAGGCTGTAGCCAGGGGGTGTGGGGGTCCACTTGATCATGCTGAAGTTCACCCCCTGGACCCACCCTGGACCCCAGCTAAGGGTTCCTAAGGTGGGACCGGCAGGGGCCAGCACCCCTTGCAACACATTGTTCTCGCACTTCGCACTAGAAAGGTCCACCTCTGGAAATCTGCACCCCAAAGTTCCTGGGCTAGGGCCGAATCATGAGTTATTGTGGATAACTAGTCTGTATAAATAAATATTGCGGCAAAAGGGACTGGCACTTTTCAATCATAACATCTTAAACAAACATCCTTTTGCCTAAGATTTCACAGGGGTAAGATTGAGAAAAATGTAGCTTCTTCTGATGCCAAAAATTTGACCACGTCTGTTAAATCTGGGGTTCTAGGGCCTGGGGACAAGGCTCTAAATTAGCAATTGATCGTACCATCAAGCGGTGGATTTAGGAAAAGGGCCTGTCAGCAGCTTAAGGTGGGGTCCTTTAGCATCGCAAAGTGATGTAATGTCACACTTTAGTGCTACCAGGGAGGTGTTTGGGGGGGCTCTGAGAGCAATGGGCCCTGTCAAGAGCTGCTAACACTGCCGACTCTTAAATCCGCACTGCGGACCATATGCCCCTTTTAATTCAGTAAAGTAGGCAAAGTCAATCAGGTAACTTCAGTACTAGCAGTATGGGAAGCAGAATCAATTGAGAATGCCGCAGAGTAAAAATGAAAGTGACATAAAATTGTATAGTCTGAGGATACGAGGTATTGACTGTACCTCAGAGGTAGCACCAGCGGTTAAAATACAGAAGGGCGAAACATTACACAATTAAATCATATTTAAAAATTATTAGAAATTTTATTAGAAAAACACATAATTTTTATGTAATTTATTGCGTAAAAATGAATTTTGACAATTGACACTCAGGGTTGATGACCACAGCCCTGCCAACCAAGCATCATAAAACTAAAAGGACGCGTTATCCCACACCACCCCCCCCTCGCTTCATTCCCCGTGAAGGAGGAACGACAACACAGGGGGAAAAGGTCCTTCGCGAGGACTACTGTCACCCCTGATGCAGCCCCTGCTGTACCTTAAAAGAGTACTCTTAAATGGTTACAGTGTAGCTCAAACAGTGGTTGGCAAAAGATGATTAAAACAGAATTCGCAAGGATATTGTATGAAATGCAGGGGGGGTGATATGGGCTTCATGGCTATGGTACAAACAACCAAACACACGCCAATGCACCGAGTGAGAAAAAGGCAATGCAATATAAGTCCCGAACGTAGCAATTGTGTCATCAAATCGAACACAGGTATGCCAGCGACAACGTTGTGGCGTGATGAAATCCAGTCATGGTCAACCAAATTCAAACTTCTCTTTTACCCATTCCTTTCTCCTACAGCTAGGGAAGGTAAGAACAGATGGGGCATTAGGGTTTAACGGACAAAGGAGATTTTTGATAATACGATTTTCTCTCAATTTGCACTCTATCAGCAATTTCTTTAAAGTGGAAACAAAAGCGATCGCGCCCCCTATTTACATCATATTCATTTTTTTACACTGTGTATTGGAAAATTGTGCAGTAGTAAACAGCTGTTGAAAATCTCATTTGTTACGACAAAACAAGAATAAAAACAAAACTCAGCAGTGACACACGTTGACAACTACTTGGAATATTTATTCCAATAACTATTTGATGAAATGTTATGGGTGCAAATATGATTTTTCATAAGAATCTAGTTTTACACATCTTTCTATTGGATATAGGCATAATAAAAGGGCGGCTATAACATGCAAAATTCATTCCTTTGTAGGCCTATATGGCAAGATTCCCACAATGGATTTTCTGATTTTTTTTTTTTGCGGAGTTAATAGTTCTTGAATGTCCCTACTTTATATCAATTGTAAAATTGTTGTTGTCATGAAAAATTGCTTAAAATGCTTCTTAAAAAATAAGAGACAATTTGCAGGGATCAAACTGTGTAAATACCCTGCAAGTGGCTACGTGTGACATCCCATATTTGTTATGAAATGTTTGATGAAAATTCATGCTTTGTTTACTAATAAAACTAATCCAATTTTTTTTAATTCTAGGAAAACAGTCGTAAAATGGCATCTTCACAACCGCTTGAAATGCTTTAGTGTCTGTTTTTCACAAAAAAACCGTAATATAATGAGGTGTCCATATGAACTAACTCTAGCAATTTAGTGACAAATTAGCATTTTGAATTGAAAAAATGACTGCTTTGTGGCTTAATTGGTTTGAAAAACACCTACCAAGAAAGTTTTGCAGGTTTATTGCAATAAATTAGTAAAAAATTTATTTTAAATCGCTTTTTTATTGTCATCGCCTATTTAGCAAAGCATGCTTAATTGATTTAATCATCATCTGTAGTCTAAAACACAGTCGGCTGATTCACTTCAGGTGGAATCTAATACATTGATAATTAGCTTGCCAAATATGCAAAAAACCTGGATTCCCAAAAACATGGGGGTGACTTCTTCTGGAAATGTCCTTGTAATTGTGTCTCTTTAAAGGGAGATGACCAGATTTAAAGTATATCAAGTTTTATCTTGGAATGGCCTCATCCAAAAACCCATCGTAAAGTTTGCACCCCATTTCAACCCGTTTGATGTGAGGGCTAAAAACATGATCTTGTAATCCCATAGAATAACTTTGTAAATTTACATTGGTCAACAAAATGGGGCGTACATTTGCTCATAACAGCCAAACTAAATATTTTTAGCCCTAAGATTTTAACTGTAGGGTAAATGAGCAAAATAGATAGCTTCATCAAATCCTTAAAATTTTGACCCTCTCCAGTCAAACTGAGGTTTTGGGAACGAGGCTATTAGCGATCAGACCATGGCCTTTGATTTTATCAATCACATTTAAAAAATGCACTTCTTGGATTGAGAAATACAGAATTTTTCATAAAATGGGGATTCCCATAAATTAGTTTACAAATGTGACATTTTGAGAAAGAAAGAAGCAACAATTAGCCAGTTTGCAGTACAATGTGTAACTTATAATCAGTAGGTCAACATGAGGTGTCATGTTAGACTGTGTGTGTCCATGTTATGTGGGGGTGTGTGTGTGTGTATTCATGATGCATAGTCTGATCCACATCCAAATCCAAAGTGGTATTGCATAATATATTTACACCCGTACCATTCCTCTGAGTCCAAGACATTAAACATTTTGTTTTTTTTTATTAGGCCTGAACTAAAACTTTCATTCATTTAGTGTTTATTCCCTATCATCACCCTCATTCACTGTCACGTGGGCTAGCCATGCATTCTACCAAATGCACTTGAGAGGTAGCCGAGTTGTACCTAATCTGAAGTCTTCCTAAGCTTTCTTGACTTTTGAACCGGTCCATATATTAGATGGAATGTAAAAGAAGTTAGGAAAAGGTCACTGTTGTCACTAAATTTCCAACAGCACATTATATTGTCAGGAAAAATTCTAGTCTGGCTATGCTAAAGGATTTTTTATGTTGTAGCTTAATTACTACTGTACAGGGCCTGGCCGGCCCCAGTACTGTGACTGGGGCTCCATACATGTACAATGCAAGTGGGTTTTCAGAATTTCACTGAGGAGAGTAGAGGGTTGGGTTGAGTGTGAATCCGGCCACCCCATTTACACGGGACAGGGACAGAACAGATTTAAAACTTTGGATTTAATACTACTTGTACCTTACAAACACTAGCTGCCAAGTCAATGGAGGATTTTGTTATTATTTCTAAAAATATATGATAATACCATTCTTCATTAAGGGGGGGAAACAGGGTTTTGAAGGGCCTAAAATGAAAAACACATATTAAAATACAGACAAAAGATACCCTTCCAATTGCTTTTGTTTGAGATCAATCGGAGCAGCCCTTCAAAAGTTATGTAAAAAATTTAACTTTGCGAATAGAAATTCCATCTGATATTTCTTAAAGGGTGTTGTTCGATTATGAGTATTGTGTTTTCTCTACTGATATGAGAGCCCTAGCACTGCACATACACTCCGTCAATACCGTGGGAAACAAACTTGCGGTTTTGATGATGGTAGACACATATGCATGTTGCAAAGCCCTATTCAGTACTGTGCTATATTGATGGTTAACACTAAAATGGAGGGGTTTTTTGTTTATATATTGGAATGAAATGGTTGAGGGCTCCAAAATTTCAGGACGCAATGAGAAAAATCGACCTTTTTCTGATATCAAAATCGATACCAATCCGGGTAATCAGGGGGGTACCAAAGATTTCTATCGGAACACGACACATTTAATGTATTTTATTGTATGTTTTATAAAGCGCAATATTAACATTTTTGTGCATAAAAAATTATACTCAAAAGTTATTTAGATTTTGACCTCTTAATTTCACTATTATTTGTTAAAAACAATTGCATATAGTCAAGAACAGCAAAACCAATAATTATCATTGCCCCCATGCACAAATAACCCATGAAACAGGTTCCCAAGGGGCTAATGGATTTTGGAGGGTCATTGCATAGCCCAAGTTATTATGTTTTTAATTTGCTTTTTACCCAATCTCTCTAGGATAAAGTGTTTTTGAGATATTTTTGTTCCTGCAGCAACATATTGCAAAAATTACTTTTGAGATATCGGCATTTAGTCTAAGGAACCTTGTTAAAAGGTGAGGAATATATTGACGCGTCTCATCTATATGAAATCACTACATATCACAGAAAATAAGGATGACTTGAAATCTTCGTTGCACTTTAAGCATGGTAAGTGTGTTAAAATGCATGTTTTTAGCTGTATTACCATGGAAACATTCATATGTTAATATTTGGTTTGCGCACATGTCTTTTAAAAGAGGGAA